>CM021102.1:375799036-376041227 GCA_007115665.2 Sequoiadendron giganteum
AGAACCCATGTGATGAGTGGCACCCGAGTCAAGTATCCATTGTTGTGAAGAACCTATAGTAGCCAAAAATTCTCTACCTTTCCCTTTTGATTGTGAGGAAGTAGAAGGAGATGAATCCTTCTTCTTGTAGGTGGATGGAAAATTGATGTTCTTCTTGATGATGTTTTTCAACTCATCAATTTTCTTAGTGTGGAAATGATGCTCATCATGACCAAATCTATTGCAATATGAACAAGTTGGTCTCTCCTTCTTTCTTGAATTTCCCTTCTTGGGAGAAGATGAAGAAATACCTTGTTGTGGAGAGGATGATTGTGGTTTATCTTGTTGTGTCTTTGCCTTAAACTACTTTTGCTTCTTGTTAGAACCCTTTCCTTGAGTCCCTTGATTAGCCACCAAAGCTTTGGACTTTGAAGACTTGAGAATCCCCATGCTTATCAAATTTTCTTGCTCTAACATCGACATTTCTATGAATGCATCAAATGATGGCAGAGTGAAAGAACTACCCACTGTCAAGTGATGGGTTTGGAAGCTAGAAACAACTGTTGCATATATTTTGATGGAAGCTTTCCCAACAAATTGTAGACCAACTGTGCATCTTTCTTTTCAATGCCACAATCCTTAAGTTGTGCTCTTAGCTCATTTGCCTTAGTGACATAGTCTTGGATTGTATCAAAATTCTTGGGATCTAACATTGTGAGATCATTGTCAAGATGATAACCTCTAATCTCATCAACTTGGCCATACAATTGACCAAACTTTTCCCAAGCCTCTTTGATTGTTTTACACTTTTCAATTTGAAAGATTAGATCTTTTGATACATATTTCCTTAAAGTTCCAAGAGCCATAGTATTTTTAGTGATCCAATCCATATAAGAATTAGGATCAGTTTTAGGATCAGATGGTGCAACAACAGTTCCATCAATATAATGAGTTAATCATTTTTCCATTAACTTACTCCAAGCATCAATTTTCCAAGAAGCATAGTTATGTGGAGTTAACAAAGGAAAATTAGGAGAACCCATAGCAGAAAAATGAAAGAGAAAAAGATAGAGAGAGAGGCACATTCACACAAGACACCCCTCAAAATTCACTCAATCAAAGAACCCCCCCCCCAAAAAAAAAAAGATGATTTGGTACTTTATACTTAGTGCATCTACAATGGCCACTTGCAAGCCAAGAAAAGTGGACTTATGATTTTCAATTTTTTACAACAGTCTTTAGTATGCTACAATAGACTCAAATGATGGATACAAAAGACCAAACTAAGATCTTTGATTTACAAATGCCAAAATAGGCCAAAAATAGACCATATGTTGAAAGTGCAATTTTTTATCATAATCACTACAAACTGATAGCACCACTATGAAGTTCAGAAAAAAATCATGCACTTTCAAAAAAAATGGCATCTGAAAAAGAGTTTATATGATCCTGAACGAAGCCCTAGAAGTTATGAAAATGGTGACAACTCAACAACACACGTGAAAAATTGAATTTTCTAAAAAATAAAAGAATCAAAACTAGAAACCGATCACACAAGTGCATAGAGCATGAAAAATTATCTCAAATCAAAACATAAATGCACCAAAAAAGACCTCAAAATGACCAAGATATGAGCCTCTGAAGATGAACTGCAAACTAAAAAATTCAAATTAGAGGGGGTATGATTTTTTGAAAATGTGCTGACGCAGTGCTGACATCATAAAACTATGGGCTTAAAGTTGACGGTCGTTCAACCGTTGCATGCTTGCACCGACTTAAATTTGACGTTCGTTTGATCTTCAAGATCACAAACGGTTTCGATGCTAGAATATTCTTATTGGTGAATGGAATATTCCCCCGCCGTTAACTGTGTCGATGGAATCTTCCAAAAATTCTTGCAATATCTTCAACCAAAATATTTTCTATGGACTGTCAGGTTTGAAAAAGACAACACCGGTTTTTAATTTCCGGTCGCATGTCGGCTGTGTGTGGTAGGTCGCAGAGGTACTGCATGGGCCACTAGCTATAAGCCACATGGCAGCCTACGAACACATTAGAGTACCGTGACAAGTAGGGCAGAGCAGTACGCTCTATAGACTGTATAGTCTATAGAGTGTACAAAACCTTTTATTTATTTATTTTTATTTATTTAAAACTTTATACAAATAAAAATTGTAGAATACAATAATATATATTTTTTTTTTGACAAAATAGTTTCACAAAAAATTAATAATTTTTAAAAATAAAAATAAAAATCATACCTGATGTAATGATGGCTGGGTCGTATGGCTCAGCCAACAATTTTTTTTGCCTCAGCGAACAACTTTGTCCAAATTCGAAGATTTGGCAATCGATTTAAGGGTTTTTGGCCCTTCTGAACGCAATGGCAATGTCCTTTTTGGTTGAAAATGCTCTGAAGTGGTAGCTAGCTCCTAGATCTGGCAACCACCTCCAATCTTCAAACTCTTGTATATTTGGCCTCGAATGTCCAACTGGGATGAAACAAAAGGAAAATCTAAATATCTCAAACACTCTGGACGCAATGGTGAGCCTAGATCTAAAGCAAAAAGCTCCCAAAATGCTCTTGCAATACAAGGCCAAAAATGGAACCCCCAAGAATCTGGTATTTCTATCACACAAATACAAGATTGCACTCAAGATCTCCCCACAATTACAATCCAAAGGCACTCCAATAGCTCTGATACCATGTAAGAATTGGCTATGAAGGTAGCCACCCAAGATCAAGAGGCCTAATAGAAAGCACAAGCATGAGAGACATAGAAGCAATATGACAAGAATGAATTGTATTCTACCAATGATGCAAATAGAACAAGCAAAAGTACATAGGATACCCCTTGGTTACATAGCCGAGGTGAGTACATAGAAGGGCATAATATTATGAGAAGTGTCATAATATTATGACATAAGACAATTGTGAAAAGCTATCACTCCACCTAAAGTGGAAAAGTGATAATGTGATCATCACCACAAATGGTGGATCACCCACAAAAGGTGGGAGGTAATCACATGATATGTCCATGAAAGGTGGATGTGATAAATTAATAACATGATAAGTCCACCAAAAGTGGAAATGCTCCAACTACCTCCTATGTGGTCCCTAAGTAAACCTAACTAAGGTGTAATTATGACCTTGGACAAGGTACAACACTTAGTTACACCAACATTAGGTCTCAAAATGACCCTGACCAAAATTTAAGAAAAATCCTAATAAATCTATGGAGGCCGACCCAAACAACGTATTCTTGAGAGTCCCATATGGTGTCTTGCACACTAGAGGCATAAGGATTTACATTCATGGGAAATTGGAAGAGTATGACCACTCGAAGCTAGGTGATGTGTGGGTGAATGAACTCACTAGTGATTATTTTGTACTAAAAAATTTAATATCAAAATTTGCTAATGAAGAAACTTGATGTATGGAAAGGGTTTCCTAGCTTTTGCATTGATGATGCTTGGGCGAGAATTGTAGTAATCCGTATTCATAACAAATTTATGTGGAAAAATATGCCTAGCATGATTACCAACAAGGTAATTAGGGCACTTACAAGATTATGCTCAACTGGATCCATTCTAGTGCTTAAGTCAGTGAAGAATGAGGTTGTAATAGAACTTACCGGTGTGAAGTATGATAAGAGAGACTTGACCACCAAGGACATTAGAAATCCTATGGTAAATTATGTTGTGTTGATGATTGGATTCAAAGTCTACTTCTCTAATAGAGAGAACTCTATTTCAGTCATTGCAATCAACACAAAATATGAAATGGTGGTGAATGGTGCAGATTTTGACTTATGTGAATGACTAAGAGCACAATTAATGGAAATTTTGCAAAATACAAAGGATTCCACATATCCTTTCAAATATGTGACATTGATCATATGTTTATTTTTTTACTTCTTAAGAGAACTACTCGGTACAAAGAGTGTTGTATGGTTAAAAGGAACACTAGTAGCACATCAAATCTAAGAGTTTTTTAGAGGAATTGGTGATGTAGAAGCACAGGATGAATCCCTTTTGGGTTTCTTAAAAATATTTCAAAAAAAAACTACAGGAAAGGGAAATAATTCCTTGAAAGATGGTGGAGAAATACAAGAATGATATCATCTTCATGGTCTCTAAGGATGAATGCATCATACAAGCCGTTGAGCCTAGAATAGTATGGATCTAAGAAAATGGGATATGAAATCACTGAAGAAGATATTGTGGGGACTGTAGAATACAAGTTGAGCCAATTGAGGGACACCTCTAAACAGAGGTATGAAACCTATGAGGAGAATTCCATGCAAGTTCACATGGACCAAATATAAAAGACCATAACAAAGATAGTTGATAAGATGACTCCACAATTTGTAGAAGCAATTGGGCTCACTAAGGAGAAAGTTGAGAAAGAAAAGGCTATGTCTGGCTCACTGGGAGGATCATCAAGTGTTAGGAGATCTAGTAGAACAACTACCACTCCTTCAATTTCCTCCAAGTCCTCTAGGACTAAGCCTACCTCAGGGGAGGAAAGAAAAGAGTCTATAAGCACTCCAGTGAAGGAGAAGACCTCTCTGGTTAAACAAAAAAGAGGCCTAAAAAGGAAAAGGATTCTCTAGTAGCACAACAATAAACTGACCCTACAAGAAGGAGAGTGAAAACAAAGGCCAAAATTGAATAGTACTTGGGAGTAAATGTGGAAGACAGTGAAGAAGAAGAAGACACTAAACCATTGGTTTGAAAAATAAAATCAAAAGATTCACAAGGAGAAGAAAGTGTGAAGAAACAGAGGTTTGATATTGTTGGCACGAACAGTGAGGCAGAGGTCGAGAAAGAGAAAGAAGGATACAAAGTGCAAATGAGAGAAAATAAATCAGAGTTTGATAAAGAGAAAAAGACATTGGAAGATATGACAAAGAAGAAAAAGAATTCAATAAGTACTCATAGCCCCATGAAGTTGGATGCTCTGTTTAATGGGATTGTGGAGAATGAAATTCTAGAGGAGACTATTGCATTATACACTAATGTTGATGAGGTGGACAAAGACACCATTGTAGAATCAATTTTCAAATATATTGTTGTTTTTGAAGTTTATATGCAAAATATTGAGAAGTGGTTGCTTGAAGATCTAAGGAATGTACTACTTACAAGGAGGCAAGAGGCTATAGAGGAAGAAGAAAAGTTAAAATCTATTGCTTTATAAAAAATAAGTGCACCTCTCTTCATAGAGAATAGAGCCACATTGGCTCAATTTTATAGCAAGGAGTTCTAAACAAAGAAAAGGGTTACCACCCTCATGAGTAGACATTAAAATGATCTAGAAAGGATTCAAAACGAGACTGTGGAGAAGGTTGTAGAGTTATCTCAAATATTAGGGATGACTCTAGAGAGCACAAAATAAATGCATGATCCCAATGTGAACATTTAAGAAGAAGCACAACATGAGCATGACAGTAAATAAGGAGATGTGCAGGGTAATGTTCTTCCAAAAGTGGAAGAAATTATAGAAGAAAATGTTGAGGAGAATGTTGAAGAAGAAGAAGCTATCAAAGAAGAAATTGTAAAGGAAAATACTTCAAAGGAGGATAATACTATAGATCATCAAACACCTCCTCTAGTATTTGAGATAAATTTTGAGAACACTCAAGGCCACATAGATACAATCATTCCTTCAGACAACAAAGAGCAATCTATTGGTGAAGATGTGCCTATAAAGAGTGATGAACAAAAGGATGAGGATGCATCCGATAATGAGGAGAAGAGGGATATAGAGACACCAAATAACACTAGTGATAAGGAAAATTATTTAAAGGAGAAGAATACAAAGGAGAATGTAAAAACTAGTGGTGAATCTTTTGGTACCTCTAGAGATTCCTTGAAGAATATATTGAGCATGCAGTTGCAGTTCTAGCTTGTATTGTCCACCCAGTTACTACAACTTTCGATACAACAAGGGTATGTGGACATGGATAAAATATCTCCTCTTCACAAGCTTCAACTAGGTGATGTGTTTCACACATCTACTTAGAAAGAAATCATAGAGACACATCAGAAGAGTGGAGAAATAATTGATGAGGTAGTAAAGGTACTATAGGAGGCGATACCCAATGTTACCATTGACAATTCTCTATTTGGTATGGATAATTTAAAAAATTTACTTGATTAATTTAGGGAGTATGCTAGTGGGTTGAAATGGAAGTTAGAAAATTACTTAGAGAAAAAGATTAATGGATGTAACAAAGAAGTGTGCCAGTTTACACAACCAATTTCAAGAAAATCTTAAAGGTGTGCAGGCTTGTGTGGTGGAAGTCAAACCTTTATTTTAGTTTTATATGAAGTGTCCAAGGTCTACAAAGATAATAAGAGATGAGATGGACTTGTGTGTGGTATAAAATATGTCTTGTAATGTCAGTATAACACACCTTCATGCAATGTATTACATAAAAGGAAATCTAAATAGCAAAAATAAAAGCTACATCTATCCTCTTAATTCATTCCATGGTTATCTAATTTCAAGGAACCCTGCAAATCATGCTCTCAGATCTTATTAGTTCTGCACATGAATCTTCAAAGATTGACAACTCAAGATATGAGATGCTACAATGAAGTTTACATGCCTATGTTTTTTGGATTTTCAATATTTGATGCTTAAAACTAAATGATCCTATGATGAGATAATGCTAAAATCTAGATGTTGAGATTGATGATAATGATCTAATGGAAATTTTAAATGAAATATTCAATGGATTAAACTATCCAAAGTAAAATTTCCATTATAACACTAAAATGAGCTAAAATGCAAAACTAAGCTAAAAGGCTCTCCAAATTCTCTCACAAATGCACTAAAATTTAGCAGCATAAGCTTGTCCAAATCTTCATCTTGAAAAGTTGTAGCAAAGGGTTCTATTTATATATTTTCTAAGGCTCAAGATGATGTGGCAACAATGGACGATTGGGATTGTGATCCTGCGACATCAACAATGGAGCATCCAGAGGTTAGAGGGAATTAGGGAGATGGTTCCCTTCAACAAGACAAATTGCCAAGTGTTAAAGGGAATCATAGAGAAGGAGGAGCCATGTGTCTCAGTTAGTTCCAAATTGGTTGCAAATTTGTTGAAGATATTTCATATTTTCCAATTTATAAAATTCATTTTTGTGAGACACATGATGAGGTGGCAGTTGAGTTGGAGGTGGTTAGAGGAAATATGTAGAAATGTGCTTAAATTCAATTAAAAATTTAATTTAAAAGGAGATGGTAAATCAGCAAGATGCCAAATTAATTCATTTGTGCATTTTGACCAATTTAAGAAGAATATGCCAATTTGAATTTAAAAATTCAAATTTAAGAGGAAAAGGGAAAACCAATTAAATAAAAAATTGATTAATTTGTCCATTAATTAATTTAGAAAGAAAGTGAATTTTGGAAAAGAAGAATTAGAATATGAACCATATAAATAAATTTAACAATTTATTTATAATAGTAGAGGAATTAAGAACATTAATCAAATAGTAAGTATTTAATTAATATAATGCTCTAGAGCATTTTTGCGTGCATACATTTTGCTTCTCTTTGAAGTGATGTGCACAGTCGTATTGCTTCAAAGAATAAATTTTCCTGACCGTGATGAAAAAAAAAATTGAAATGCCCTAGACTCTGATTTTACAACGATGATGAAAGGATGCCCCCTCGGGAGGTAAATTGTGGATTTTTGAATTTTTGATAATTTTTGATAATTTTTGAATTTTTGTAATGATTTAAATGATTGTTTGATGATGTAATGATGATCAATAGATTTAATAATGATGACCTAATTTATCTCCCAAAAATTAGAAGAGTTTCACCACACTACTGATTAGTTGATGAGAAGACCCCTTTGAAAAATTAAATAAAATGTCACCATAATTACCCCTTAATTAACCTTTAAAAGGGTAAAAAGGGTAAAAGATAAGTTCATTTGTAACCTAAGCATATTGGAGACTGAGAGCTTGCAAAGAAAAGATGGACAAAATTCCATTCCACACACATAGATTCGAGTGAGTTCGCCACCACCAGTGTCTGACCGCGTATGGACCTTCGGTACGTACCCCGAAAATGTCTTTTTGAATTTTGAAATTTGATTTTTCCTGCTTTATTTCCTTTTAAAAATATAAATTATTTCCACGTTTTAGCATATAGGGTAGGAAAATTAGCACATAGGGTTCTCGCATCAGCACATAGGAAGCCTATAATAGTGCATCCCATTAGGTTAGGACCCCATAATTAGATTAGCGCATCCGACAATTAGTGCATCCAACCAAAATTGATGTTTTTGATGAATTTCTCCTAGATTTTGATGATTGATGTTCATGTTAGTTGATGATAGGGTGATGTTGATTGATAGGTTGATGATCATCCTCATGATAGGTGAGGAATGATGAATAGGATAGGTTGATGTTGATTGATTGATGATCATCCTCATGATAGGTGAGGAACGATGATAGGATAAATTGATGTTGATTGATTGATGATCGTCCTCATGATAGGTGAGGAATGATGATAGGATAGATTAATGGGTTGATCTCATGACAAATGAGAATCGAATAATAGGATAGGTGCTCCTGGATATTTGATTAAAATCTCATGCGAGCTGATTTGATTAGATGATGTGCTTGATTGATAGGTTGATTGAATGATTTACTGACTTGATATTTTAATTTTATTCTTGGAGGGTGGCTTAGGGAACCTTCATGTTCATGAGTGCTTTCTAGGGACATGGGACATGATCCCACAATTGACTCTAGCAGATCTTGCCATTATAGACCAGTGTGGTTTAACTTCATTGATTGGCATGCCCCAATACCGGATTAACCGAGGGCTACTGACAACACTTGCAGAGAGGTGGCACAGAAACCTCAACACTTTTCATTTGCCGACAGGAGAGATGACAGTGACCCTAGAGGATGTTTATCAGATACTTAGGATACTGGTTGTTGTGGAGCTTGTTGTTTATGATCATGAGGAGCAAGGGGGCACAAATGTCATATGCTAGCTTTTTCATGATGATCAATTTATCAGGTATGAGATTGCATGGTGGGAGTTGATTGCTATCAGATGGGCTTTACCCTACATTCTTGTTGGATTTATTGGAGGATATCTCTACCTCGACCGTAGGTCAAAGGGCTTCTCAATGGGTTGGAGTTAGATTTTAGATAGCATGATTGCTCACAGCACGAGATATGCTTGGGGATCATGCATGTTGACACATCTATATCATGATTTGCACTAGGTGGTGTACCTTCGGGTGAGAAGTTTTTCAGCAAGTTGCACACTTTTACAGCTCTGGGCCTGGGCGATTACATGGCCAGTGGGAGATAGGGCGTGACCAACAGGATGACCGTACGTTTTTGGGTACACAAGACCACTTTTCCAGTATAAGCTGGGAAAGTTGGGGTATTTTAGGTGGGTCCTATATGACTTTGACAATATGATCTAGTAGCCATATTTGGATTGTGAGGCCTGGGAAGAGGATGGTATCGAGTTGCCTTTCACTTTTTGCAATAGATATTTGATTGGGTGAACACCATACATCATTGAGAGATTCATGTTTGGTATAGTGTATCAATAGTATGGTCGCATCCAAGGGATGGCACAGGGGGTAGCGCATTATGCATGATGCAGGTGGGATATACGGCCAGAGTGGGGGCCAACTCTTGATTATGACACTGCATGTATAGAGTATTACGGCCTGTAGCCCATATTTTGAAAGTATCATCCAGATGTTGTAGATTCTTAGATGACAGTGGACTATGCAGAGTATTTCTACATGCATCCCTTTCCACAGATTTCTAGTCTCGATGAGCCAACACCAATTTTGGAGGTGGGGAGGAGAGCAAGGTCTGCCGTGCAGCCCAAAGGAGAAGATGGAGGAGGTGAGGAGGTAGAGGGGGAGGCTAGGGGTGATGATGAAGGGGATGGAGGAGGAGGGGGAGGTGGAGATGGGGTTGGTGATGGTGGTGGAGGATGTGGTGGTGCACCAAACTTTGGGGTCATCCCTAAGAGGTGGAGGTTAGGACCAAGTAGGCAATGACCTTTGATAGTGTAGATGCCCTCACAGAGATAATAGGCATAGATTGTCAGGCTATAGGGTTAGGTTCAGGCATTGCAGACACATGTCCAAGCACTTCAAGGATAGCTTTCCAAGGCCTAGGCACAGGCTTTGGCATAGGTGCATATCCAAGGATAGATGGTATAGCTACAATCCTAGGTAGCTACTCTAATTGTAGAGAGAGATTCCTTGAGGAGGCAAGAGGCACAAGCTATGGCAGTAGCGAATAGGATCTAGACAACAACGTAGGGTATAGGTACTGCCAATTTGGTTAGAGAGCTCAGAGAGTCCTCCAAGGAGGCAAAATACTACAGAGGTAGGTATCATGAGGATGTACCAGTAGTGTAGTGAGTTAACTATGGTAGATCCAGATCTAGACGCTCGCACTCGCATACTACCAGTAGAGGGGTCGCACAACCACTTCCGCCAAGCAGACCTCCACCAGAGATAGGACCATCAGGGGTAGGGCCATTAGGGGTTGGACAGAGACTGACCACATCAGGTGGCAGCAACATAGGATCTCCTGGACATACTTGATTTCATACTTTGATTTAGAGACTCGGCCTTGTGCCATATTTTTTATGTATCTCTTTCTCATTTTATATCATTGTATACTTGTCATATTTTAATGAGGTTATATGATATGCAGTGACGTTCAATGATCTTATGTTGTGATGTTTTATTATGGATGCATTTAATTTGTGTTTTATATAATTATGCCATGTTCTATATGATTATGTTATGCATGCATGTATGGATGATGATGCTTTTATTATGTTTATGAATGATGCATTTATGAGATGTATGATATGGATGCAAATGACATGAAATGTGATTTTTGTAATTTTTCATATATATATTGATCTGTGGATGCAAAATATTTTATTATGAACTGCAAATGGATGATTATATATGGATATGGATGGTTTATGGATGCAAATTTGGTACATGCAAATGTATGGATGTATGATTTTTTATGTTATGGTTATGATACAAATTAAATGTGATGCAGTTTTCTATGTTTTTGGTATTTTCTATGCAGTATGTGAAATGAATTATTATGAATGCAAATGGATTATGATGTAATTATGAATGAATGGATATGGATGAATTATGAATGGATGAAAGAATTCATTTATTATGACCTTGATGTATGAAATAAATTATGAATGATGATGGTATTATGCTTTTTTTTTGGAATTTTTCAGATGCAAATGTTATAATGAATGCATGATATGGATTGGAAATGTCAATGCAAATGAATAAGTTTTTTGTTATGTCAAGTATACTCAATCCTGTAGAAATAAATAACATCAACCTTGATAATGACCAACTTAGAAAATCTATAATGAAAATGAAGACTAAAATGAAATGCAATTCTATCTATGCAATGTTGTCAATCTTATTCATTGTGCATATTGTCATCATTGAGTGTTTTATTATGTTGAAAGTTAGTACAAACACCAATGGTATAAACTTAGACCATGATGACCTGAGTACAACTTCCATACAACTTTCATTGAGATTTGATGATGCAAGATAACACAAGCATCTAGGTATAATTAAACCAAGATGACTTGAGTATCACTTGTGTAAATAGACAAGAGTTAATCATGTTCCTGTGCAAATTCAAAATGTCATCAATGATACTTTGTAGAGCATGTCCCGCAAAAATTTGCATAGTAGTAATAATTGACTCACAAGCAATAGACAAAGAAAAGTATCATTCTTGATCAAAGTGCCTCTAGTTTGTGACATCATCGAGGTACTCCCGAGAATTGATAACAACAATAAAGACACATCAATTGAATATGTGTGTTAAATTAATCCAACCATGATTTAGAAGATGATTCATTAGTGATGAAATGATTTGATTTGATGTTGATGTTTTATTTGATTTGGATTTAGGTGATTGATTGGATTTGATTGATTTTCGATGCTCAAATTTTGATGGATATTACGACTGTTGTTTTGATGTTGCAGTTTGTTGATTGCTTGTTTGTTTATTTAAGCTCAACGGTGATTTTCCCCCAGTGAGAAAAACCAAATTTATTATGGATATGTACAATGAAAGCCAAGCCACAGTGGGACGACTGTGTTAGCCGAATATGGACCTAAAGCTTGTTGTAAGATATGCATGAATGCGTAGGGGTGGCAGAAGTGGACAGTCAACAGACGCTTGAATAGAGGGAGAAGCCAACCTATCACAAATAGTGCATGTTTACCAGGTTTTCACCATTTGTTTTTATTGCACTTTTCAGATTTTATGATTTTTATGCTGTTACCAAGATGCCTGTTTGATAGGTTTTCATCAAGGCAACCATTTTTTTTATTTTTCACTTTTTTTTGTATTTTTCTCTTTTTCTGATTTTTTTTTATTTCTTTGATTTTTTTATTTTTATGCTTTTTCAAGACATTTTCTGCTTTTTAGAAAAATTTCAGGACATTTTCTGCCTTTTTGGGATTTTTTCAAGACATTTTCTACTTTTTAGGATTTTTTCAAGATATTTTAGATGCACTTGATGCATCAAGTATAGAACATCTTTAGGTGAAGGATGTTCATCGGTTCTTCAAACAAGTCCCCCTTGGGTGTAGATAACTGATATGCCCCCAATCCCAAGACTGAAACCACAACAAAAGGACCTAACCAATTAGGTTCAAATCTTCCTTTATTTTCTTGGTCCTGCTAATTACGGGGATTTTCTTTCAATACCAGATAACCTAATTGAAATGTCCTAGGTTTGACTTTGTGATTGTATCTTTTGGACATTCTCTACTGATACACTTTCAGATGATCTATTGCCAGATGATGATGTTCATCCAACAACTCTAGCTCTTGTAGTCTAGCCACACGGTAATCTTCATCTATAATGAAACCTTTCAAGGATACCTGAAGTGAGGGTATCTCAACCTCGATTGGCAATACTGCTTTAGATCCATAGACAAGTGGATATGGTGTGGCTCTCATGGGTGTTCGGATGCTTGTATGATAGGCCCACAAAGTAGGGTTCAGTTGAACATGCCAGTCACGTCCAACATCATTGACAATTTTCTTTAAAAAAATTAGGATTATTTTTTTTGAGGCTCCTCGATCCTTATGATATTATTGTCAATCAAGTCTTGTATCTTATGCTTCAATTACATGCAATTGTTGGTGAGGTGGCTTTACATTGATGAAACTCACAATAATGAGTGTCATTCCACCATGATGATTTGACCTTGGGTTCGAAACCTTGAGTACCAGGTAAAATGATGATATTTTCCGTAATAAGTTCCCTCAATACAAATTCATGTGATTGACCCAAAGGCATAAACTTCCGATGATTATTTGATGTTTGATTATTTTGATTATCTCCCTGGTTAACATTTTGATTGTTTTGGTTGGTAGTTTGGGTGGTCTTTTGATTTGCATTCAAGGAACTCCTTGACAAATTGAAAACTGGTTTGGCATTATGCATTTCAATAGAGGTATCATTGTCATTATTTTTATACTTTTGCCAAATTTTTATTTTATCATTGTTGGAGGAATTAGATGAATTATTTTCATTATAGATCTTCAGAATTCCTCATTTGACTAAAGCCTCCTCAATCTTGATTCCATTTTCAATCAATTTCTCAAAGGTTGGAGGGCATTATAAGTCAAGTCTATAACTCATGTCAGCATTCAGGTTATCAATGAATAACTCTATATTTTCCTTTTTTGGTATGGGTTGGGGATATCTTGCGAATAACCTTCTCCATCTTTGTAAGAATATGAGGAATGACTCTCCTTTCTTTTTTTTCACATTACAAAGGTCTTTCATCGTGATTTCATGTTGAATGTTATACGAATATTGGGTAATGAACTTGTTTACTAATTCCTCAAAAGACTTGATCCCCGAAGGAAATTGTGAGAAGCACTGCATGAATTGCCCTCCCAAAATAGGTGGGAATAATCTCATTAAATATGTATCCTCATGGGAAAATTCAAGACTCATCATTCGAAATTACCTTACATGATCTATCAGATCAGTTTTCCTAGTGTACTTGTCATATTTGGGAAATTCACAATGTTTAGGGAATGGTATCATGTTAATGCTTTGATTGAATGGATAGGGACATATATCTTGTATGGAATATCTCTTCGTAGTCTTGTTTTTCATGTTCTGCATTTGTTGTTGAAGAGTTTGGATTTGGTGTTTCAAAATGTCCATGGGATTGTTGGTTTTCACTTCATTGCTTGATTCAATTTGGGTCTCGGTTTCTACTTTCTTTGGGTTTCTTTTCAATTTGTTAATATCAAAATCATCGGGTAACTTGACTCCTTTGTTTTCCAACATTAAGAGGTATCTTTCTCCATCCTTTTCAAAAACCTTTTCCAATAATTTATGGAAATTTGGATCTTGTTGGGCTTGTTGGACATCTTCTCCATTTACCTCATCAGTTTCAGTTGAGTGAATATTATGAAAGGGGTTTTCTTCTTGGTCAGCCATGGTATCTTGGGTTTCAATTTCTTTTTTCTTGAAGTTTCAACTTTTAGGATCTTGTTTGGATGGGCATTCAAGTGATGATAATGTTCTAAATATTTGAGCAATTTTTGGGAGTGCCAAAAGAGACTAGTTAAAAATCTAGTTGAGCAAGCTTTCTTTTGGGATAAAGGATGATGAATCTTGATGAAGGATGATAAAATCCTGATGGTGAAATGTAGCTGCTAAATTAGAAATTGATGTGATGAGGAAGGTATTTTGAGATGTTTGATCAAAGATTAGATAAGGTATTTTCACTTGAGAATGCTAGTTTCAACAAGATGGAGCACTAGTGTATAAATTGATTGGGATGATTGGAATATTGAATTGTTGGTTGAGGAATAAAAGAATGACGAATTAGATGACTATGATTATTCCTTTGTGAAAGAGCTCTTTGTTGATAATAAGCTTGTGAAGATAAAGGCTCTAAAGAAAAATCATTGGTGTATCCTATATCAAAGTTGTGATACCTATGGATGAAGGTTTGATAATCAAGCAAGACTTTCCTACTTTGATACAAGAAGTATCTCTTTTTCAAAAATTTCTTAAAGCCAAGGTGCTTCTTTAGTTTCTTGATTATCTTGGTAAGGGATTTCTTAAAAAATTTGGTTGATTTCCAATCCCTCAACATAAATTTTAGGACTGTTAAAAGATGTTGTTTGAGAGGGAAAATCCAAACTAGATGTTGATTGGCAGAAAGGGGGTCAAATTCAAGTGTATATTTGAAAAGTCACCAGATGCGCTAAAATAGGGCCTAGATGTGTTGAAACTTATATGTGCTATGGAATGGCTTAGATGCACTGCAGGAAAGTCTGGATGCGCCAGAACAACATATGGATGTGCTAGAGAATGGTCTGAATGTGCTAGAATAGGGTATGGATGCGCTGAAAGAGCATATGCTAGGATATATAAGTGGGATGCATTGAAATAGAAAATGGATGCACTGAAATATGTTTTGAATGTGCTAAAACAGGCATCGGATGTGCCAAACTGGAAAGTGTTTTCTGGTTTTTGACAGTGAATTTGAACTGTTTAAGTTGGATTTTCTTCTGAATTAGTGATTGAATACATTTGCATGATGTTTTCTTTTGAAACTAGTTTAAAACACATTGGTAAAACACATCAAACAAGCACGTTCCCTAGGCTATGTAAGACAATATTATTTTGGGTTCCACATGGATTTTACTCCAACCGCATATTCTTAGTGGATCAATTCAGAAGCTTGGCTACATGGGCTCCCCCTTATAGTGCACTCACTTCTTAGGCCAGCCAAGCTTCCAACTCCCATCAATATCTCATGGAAAGTTGATCATCCCTACTAAAAATTGTGAAAATGTGGATGCCTTCACAACAACCATTGTTGCACCAAAGAATAGAAAGGTAATTGGGCTTACTACAACAAAGAGTTTTTTAGTAAGGGTATTTTGTTATGGGTGGGCTATACATATGACAAGATTAGCTCTATTAAGGAGGACTCCCAACCTATGGATTGTAATCTCTACAGGTTTTATGTACCTCATAGGTACTAAGGGAATCACTTGTCAGCATAACCATTCATGGTCCTTGAACTTTTCTCAAGTCCTAGTTTTATATATCAGTTGGAAGGGCTTGTCCTTAGCCTGTTACAAGTTTGGATCATTCCCTTGGGGTGATTACCTCTTGTCCCACCAAGGCAGACCCTCTAAGGGTGAAAAATAAAAAGAAATGAATGGTTCTAGCTTTTTGATCACACTGATAATGGGAGAGCATATTCGCCTACCACTCAAAACACAACAGACATAGTGTAAATTCTTCCTTCTAATTAAGCTGGATTCCTATCTTAATCAAAGGAAATGAACAATTAAAATTCATGCAACTAATATTAGTAGTTTCAACTTTTTATCTTTGACAAAAAAATTTTACATGTTTCTGTAAAGTCTCTAACTACGTATTGAGTTCCTACAACACAGAAAAACATAAATCAGTTTTGGAAATTCAGAAAATTGATAGTAAAAACTGAATGTACCATTACAGAGACTGAATGAGCCATTACAGAGATTGAATGTGCCATTACAGAGACCAAATGCACTAAAACTCAAGTGCTTATGATCTGGCACAAGATTTGGATGGAAGAATAAGGTCTATAATTGAAAATCTACATGAGTAGTTCTTCCAACTACAAGTATAGAAAGAAAAGATCATAATGTAGTTCAGTCATCGTAGGGATCTGGTGAACTCTAAGTTCATACCTATTTTCCAATGCCCTATTGAGTTTTGATAAAGCTTGAAAGCTAAATCTAGTACCTACCACTCTAGATGATAGTGAGGAACTCTTAATGGAGTTTGAAACTCAGAGAAGAATGCTTGGCCTAGCCAAGAGGTGTTGGGAGGAAGGAAGGAAAGAGTGGTAAGCCCACCTTGAAAAGTTGCAAGAGTCAAATAATTCCTCGAGGTGAATGTATTTCTTTCCTTTTGTGCAATTCAGTTATTGTTTCATACTTCTGTGTACATATGTTGATGGTGAAGGAAATTGACTAAATGTCAACACAAGTAATAATGTGTACAAGACATCTATTAATTGGGTTTGCATTGGTCCTTTATGTAAGATCTTTCTTTGTGCTTTTGATAAAAAAAATTGGTTGTTAGAGAATCCTATATCTAGAGTTTCATATTGTTTTGACATCTGGTGAAGAAGTTATGAGTGACAGAAGTTTATTTTGGAAATAGCAGTGGTTTCTACTTTGGTGTATATATTTTGGTGAATCTGCATCACTTTACAGATTGGAATCTAGATTTGCAGATTTATGGGAATGTTGATGGGTATCAATGGCATCTATATGCCAAGTGGCATATAGATTTTAGAGGTATGTGTGTCCATTTGTGGTTGTACAGTTGGAAAAAATTGATATTAGGTCATTACCGGTGCTGACCTAATAAGTTTTTTATATTGTAGAGTTTGAATAAGTATGCATTCATTATGTGAGAGCTATTATAGGCCCATGTCAACCTATTTTTATTTTTTATGAATTTTGGATCTTGGTGTAAAGTGTGTATGTATGTATGATTGAGTTGACAAGGTATATGTTTTATAATACATCTAATTACGCCAACCAAATTGATGTTGTAGGTGTTTGTGGATGAAGTGGATATATATGTAAGATATTTTTTATCTTTTTTAAAGGTAGAGATGTAATTTGATGTACAAATGATGTGAATTGTGTGAGTATAAGGAGAATGTAGATCAGAGTAGAGTGTTAGTGCAGATTAGTATGAAGTGTGTAAAGTCTATATTTTGAGCTTTAATGGAACTATAACTCATGCATATGTTAGATGCAATTGTAGCATTTCAAATATTGGTTGTGTACCACCTCTTTCTTCTATATTTTCTTCTTTCAGTGGGTAGTGAGTCCACTTGGACAATGATTCCACCTATAGTGAGCACTTCTATAATATATTGTGAGCTAATCCTCAGCATGGTTTTTCCCATTTTGGGTTTTTCACATAAAAATTTGGTATTCATGTGTTATGTGATGTTGTCGATTGTATTCATGCTTTCATTCATTACTTCAAATTGAAAATGCTATGAGGATTGAATGTCTAAATGTTTAAGTGGTTTAAGAGAATATGGATTCACCCCCACCATTAGTATTCTAAGTGTTCAACATCACGTTCTTGCTTGAAGAATTAAGGTAAACTATATATAAAATTCAACTCATAAACTCCAAGAATCCCATGCCCCGAATTTGATTTTTGGCAATTTAATATTTAAAATGCAATTTTTGGCATGCTTCCCAATGCAAATTCGAACCAAATTTGTCCAACTATTTAAATATGATATTTGGACAATATATCAATTAAATAAACCAAAATATTAATAAAAAACAATTCACTCCCAAATTGAATAAAATTTGTTGATGCAAGATGGTTGGAAACCATGGTAGAAAGAAAAGTGACCTTTTCACTTCTCAAGAGGATATCCAAGATGATTAAGCTTAGCTTTTTACAACCAAGATGAGTCTTCTACAATCCTTCCAAACCATTTTACTAAGTATTGAAAGTATTGCTTATGTCTTATCCTCTTACTCACCCTGTTGTCCAAAATTGTCTCTATCTTCTCTTTCTCTAAAGTAGGTGCTGGTATATGTAATTAATTGTTCACCTATTGTACCTTCATCACTTTCAGCCTCATGAAATTTTGTTAGATCAAAAATATTAAATATAGGTGAAATATTAAGCTCACTAGGCAACTCTACTTTATATGCATTACCTGAATCATGCCTACTTACAATTTTGCAAGGCCCAAACTTCTTTATTTTCAGCTTGTTATAGAAACCATTGGAAATATTTATTTTCTCAAGTGTACCATTACCTCATCACCAACCCAAAACTCCTTATGTATCCTCTTCAAATCAGCTTTAGACTTATATTGAAAATTCATTTTATTGATGTGCTTTCTTACCTATTCATGTATGCTCTTCATGTGATCAACAAAGTCCTCTATTTTTTCACTTTTCTTTTCATTTTTATCCATCCTTTTTAAATATGAAGAATATCTTCAGCTTCTACCATAAACTATTTGAAATGAATATTTAACTGTACTCCTATTCATTCAGTTTTTATATGTAAATTCTTCTTGTGGTAGAATCAAATCCCACCCCTTTGGCTTGTCTCCAACTAGACATCTCAACAAATTGACCAAGATTCTATTTACCACCTTTTTTTGCCCATCCTTTGAGGATGGTAGGCTGAAAATAACTTCAAATTATAGATAGCTAAGAGAGAGCCTAACATTACATCGTTAGATAGCTAAGAGAGATCCTAACATTACCTAGGTGTTCGATTTGTTTGAAATTAAAACACATGCAATCCTAATGGTGAGCACAAACCCAATTATGTGAAATATTGTAGAATTTGCAAAAACACATCTTTGGATGTTGGGAAGGCCCTCCAAGCCTTTGGGTTGGAAATACAAAGCAAATCCAAGCCAAAGGCTTGGGTATTTCCAAAGCAAGACAAAACAAAAGTGCATTATAATGTGCTCGTGTTATTTGAATGCATTGAAAAAACATGAACACATTATAATACACTCACATTTTGTGAATGCATTGAAAAAACGCGAGTGCATTATAACGTGCTCACATTTTGGTCTACATTAAATTTGTTTTTCTTCTTATGTTTTTCTTTTTTCTTTTTATCTTCAAGGGAAACTATATACATGAAATAAACATTTAATTATAAGTTGATATTTACATATGGACATTTACTTTCTTATACTTTAAGTTATATTTCATCTATATAGTTTTAGGATGTTTGAGAGTGGTTTCCGATCTCTAGGAGTTCTAATGAAAATCCTAGTTTTTGCAAGATCTCATAAATTTTAGACTTAGTCAAATTTTAGTAATCAGCAAGTTTTATTATTTCTCTCTCTATCTTGCTCATTTTTTATCCCTTACACTGTAGACCTCTCTCTCACTATCTCCATCCCTTTATCTGAATCTCTCTCCCTTGAACTCAAGAACTACCTCTCTACTCTCTCTCTCTCTCTCTCTCTCTCTCTCTCTCTCTCTCCCTATGTCTCCCTCTCTACTCTCTATCTCTCATCTCCCTCCCTCTACCTCTCTCTCTCTCACTCTCTCTCCCTCCTCCCTCACCCTCTTTCTCTCTCACTCTCTCCTCTTTATCTCACCAATCTCTCTTTCCCTCTTTGTAACTCTCTCCTTTGTATCTCACCATTTTATCTCTATTGATCTTTATCTCACCTATCCCTCTCTGCCTCACCCATCCTCCCCTCTCTCCCACCCTCCATCCTTCCCTCTATCTCTATCTCACCTATACCTCTCTACTTTCCTCTCCCTCCATCACTCCCTACCATACTCTCTATTTTTCTCTATATTAGCTCTCTCTCCCCCCATACCTCTCCCTCCATCTTTCCTTCCTTATCTACTCTTAATCTCTTGTATCTCTCTACCTCTCCTTCCCTCTCTACTTATCTTTATCTCCCCTTTCCCTCCCTCCCTCTCTCTCCCCAATCCCCCCTCTTTCTCTCTCCCTCTATGAGGGTTGAGGGTGTAATTTATAATGTTTAAGTTATAGGGTTAAGGCTATAGGGTTAAGTGTATAGGGTATAGGGATGAGGGTTTAGGGTTTAAGGTATAGGATTGAGGTTTGAGGGTATAAGGTTAAGTGTATATGGTATATGGATTAGGGTTTAGGATATTGGGTATATGGTTGAGGGTATTGGGTTGACGATATTAGGTTTAGGGTTGAGGGTTTAGGGTTTAAGTATAAGTTTGAGGGTTGAGGGATAATGTTTAGGGTTGAGGGTATAAGGTTAAGTGTATAGGGTATAAGGATTAGGGTGTAGGGTTTACCATTTAAGTATAGGATTGAGGGATAATGTTTAGTGTTTAGGGTATAAGGTTAAGGGTATATGGTATAGGGATGAGGCTTGAGGGTGTAGGTTTTAGGGTTTAAGGTATAGGGTTGAGGGTTGAGGGATAGTATTCAAGGTTGAGGGTATAGGGCTAAGTGTATAGGGTATATGGATTAGGGTTTAAAGTATTGGGTATATGGTTGAGGGTATTGGGTTTAGGATTGAGGGTTTAGGGTTTAGGGTTTAGGGTTTAAGTATAGTGTTGAGGGATGATGTTCACGATTTAGGTTATAAGGTTGAGGGTATAGGGTATTAGGTATAGGGATGAGGGTTGAAGGTGTAGGGTTTAGGGTTTAAGGTATAGGGTTGAGGTTTGAGGGATGGTGTTAAGGGTTTCAAGGTTATAAGGTTAAGTGCATAAGGTATAGGGATAAGGGTTTAGGATATTGGTTATAGGGTTGAGGTTAATAGGTTAAGGGATTAGGGTGTAGGTTACAAGGTTGAATGTATGGTTTAGCATTTAAGTATAGGGTTGAGGGATAATGTTTAAGGTTTAGGGTATAAGGTTGACGTATATGTTATAGGGATGAGGGATGAGGGATTAGGTTTCAGGGTTGAGGGTTTAAGGTATAGGGTTAAGGGTTGAGGGATAGTGTTTAGGGTTCAAGGTATAGGTTTAAGTGTATAGGGTATAGAGATTAGGGTTTAGGATATTCAGTATAGGGTTGAGGGTATTGGGTTTATGGTTAAGGGTTTAGGTTACAAGGATGAATGTAACGTTGAGGGTTTAAGTATAGGATTTAGGGTTGAGGGCTGAGGTTATAAGGTTAAAGTGTATAGGGTATATGGATTAGGATTTAGGATATTAGGTATGGGATTTAGGGTGTAGCATTTAGGGTATAAGGTATAGGGTTAAGGGTTGAGAGTGTAGGGTTTAGGTTTTAAGTATAGGGTTAAGGGATAATATTCAGAGTTTAGGGTATAAGGTTAAGGGTACATGGTATAGGGATGATGGTTGAAGGTTTTTGGTTTAGGGTTTAAGGTATAGGTTTGAGGTTTGAGTGACGGTGTTTAGGGTTGAGGGTATAGGATTAAGTATATAGGATATAGGCATTAGCATTTAGGATATTGGGTATAGGGCATAAGGATTAGGGTTTAGGATATTTGGTATAGGGTTGAGGGTATTTGGTTTAGGTTACAAGGATGAATGTAGGGTTGAAGGTTTAACTATAGGATTGAGGATTGAGGGTTAAGGGTTGAGGCTATAAGGTTAAGTGTATTGGGTATAGGCATTAGAGAGGGAAAGAGGGAGGGATGGAGAGAGAGAGAGGTGAGATAGAGAGAGAGGAAGGAGGGAGGAAGAGAGATGAGGGTTGAGGGTGTAGGGTTTAGGGTTTAAAGTATAGGGTTGAGTGTATAAGGTTAAGTTTATATGGTATAGGGATTAGGGTTTAGGATATTAAGTATTGGGTTTATGGTTGAGAATTGGGGATTAGGGTACAAGGTTGAATGTAGGGTTTAGGGTTTAGGGTATAAGCTTGAGGTATAGGGTATAGGGATGAGGGTTGAGGGTGTAGGGTTAAGAGTTTAAGGTATAGGGTTGAGAGTTGAGGGATAATGTTCAAGGTTGAGGGTATAAGGTTATGTGTATAGGGTATAGGGATTAGGGTTTAGGATATTGTGTATAAGGTTTAGGGTGTAGGGTATTGGGTTTAGGATAGAGGCTTTAGGGTCTAGGGTTTATGGTACAAGGTTGAATGTAGGGTTTATAGTTTAAGTATAGGGTTGAGGGATAATGTTTAGGGTTTAGGTTATAAGTTTGAGGGTATAGGGTATAGGGATGGGGTTGAGGGTGTAGCATTTAGGGTGTAAGGTATAGGGTTGAGGGTTGAGGGATAGTGTTCAAGGTTGAGGGTATAGGGTTAATTGTATAGGATATAGGGATTAGGTTTTAAGTATAGGGTTGAGAGATAATTTTTAGGGTTTAAGGTATAAGGTTGAGGTATAGGTTATAAGGAGGAGGGATGAGGGATGAGGGATGACGGTTTATGGTTGAGGGTTTAAGGTATAGGGTTGAGGGTTGAGGGAGAGTGTTCAGGGTTTAAGGTATAGGTTTGAGAGTTGAGGGATAATGTTTAGGTTTGAGGGTATATGTTTAAGTGTATAAGTTAATAGGGATTAGGGTTTAGGATATTGTGTATGGGGTTTAGGTTGTACTATTTAGGGTATAAGGTATAGGATCAAGGGTTGAGAGTGTAGAGTTTACTGTTTAAGTATAGGGTTAAGGGATAATGTTTATGATTTAGGGTATAAGGTTGAGGTTATAGGGTATAGGGATGAGGGTTGAGGGTGTAAGGTTTAGGGTTTATGGTATAGGGTTGATGGTTGAGGGATAGTGTTCAAGGTTTAGGGTATAGGGTTAAGTGTATAGGGTATATGGATTAGGGTTTAGAATATTGGGTATAGGGTTGAGGTTATTGGGTTTAGGATGGAGGTTTTAGGGTACAAGGTTGAATGTAGGGCTTATATTTTAAGTATAGGGTTAAGGGATAGTATTCAATGTTTAGGTTATAAGCTTGGGGGTGCATAGGGTTTAGGTTTTAAGGTATAATGTTAAGGGTTGAGGGATAGTTCTCAAGGTTGAGGATATAAGGTTAAGTGTATATGATATAGGGATTATGATTTAGGATATTGGGTATAGGGTTTAGGGTTTAGGGTACAAGGTTGAATGTAGGGTTTAGAGTTTAATTATAGGGTTAATGGTTGAGGGTATAAGATTTAGGTATAGGGTATAGGGATGAGGGTGTAGGGTGTAGGGTGTAGGTTTTAGGGTTTAAGGTATAGGGTTGAGGGTTTATGGTTAAGAGTATAGGGTATAGGGATTAGGGTTTAGGATATTGTGTATGGGGTTTAGGTTGTACAATTTAGGGTATAAGGTATAAGGTTAAGGTATGAAAGTGTAGGATTTACTATTTAAGTATAGGGTTGAGGGAAAGTTTAGGGTATAAGGTTGAGGGTATAGGGTTTAGGGATGAGGTTTTAGGGTGTAGGGTTTAAGGTTTATGGTATAGGGTTGAGGGTTGAGGGATAGTGTTCAAGGTTGAGGTATAGGGCTAAGTAGGGTTGAGGGTATTGGGTTTAGGATTGAGGGTTTATGGCTTAGGGTTTAGAGTTTAAGTATAGGGTTGAGGAATAATTTTTAGGGTTTAGGTTATAAGGTTGAGGGTATAGGATATATGGATGAGGGTTGAAGGTGTAGGTTTTAGTGTTTAAGGTATATTTTTGAGGGTTGAGGGATAGTGTTCACGGTTGAGGGTATAGGGTATATGGATTAGGGTTTAGGATATTGGGTATAGGGTTGAGGGTATTAGGTTTAAGGTTTAAGAGTTGAGGTTTGAGGCTTTAGGGATAAGGTTTAGGGTTTAGGGTTAAGGGATTAGGGTTTAAGGGTTAAGGGTTTATGGTTTAAGGGTTTAAGGGTTGAGGGCTAAATGGATTAAAGTTTAAGGGTTGAGTGATAAGATATTAGGGTTTAAGGTATAGGGTTGATGAATTAGGGTTGATGGCTTAATTTATAAGGGTTTAATGAATTAGGGTTCAAGGTTTAAGGTTGAGGGTATAAGGCATATGGATGAGGGTTGAGGGTTTATGGCATAAGTATAGGGTATAGGTTATAGGTTTGAAGGTTGAGGGATAATGTTCAAGGTTGAGTTTCCAAGGTTAAGTTTATAGCATATAGGGTTTAAGGGTTTAAGGGTATTTAGGGGTTGAGAGTTTAGGGTTTAAGGTTTGATGGCTTAAGGGTTTAAGGGTTGAGGGTTTAAGGGTTGAAGGTTTAAGGGTTGATGGATTAGGGTTTAAGACATACTATCAAGGGTAGATGGTTTAGGGTTGAAATTTTAAGGGTTGAGGTTTTAGGATTGAGGGTTAAGGGATTAGGGTTTAATGGTTGAGAGTTTAAGGGTTGAGGGTTGAAGGATTAGAGTTGAGGGTTGAGGATTTAATGTATAGGGTTGAGGGATTAGGGTTAGGAGGGGTGGGAGAGACAGACCTAAGAGAGAGGGTGGAGAGAGAATTATATAGTTAGGGTGGGAGGGAGAGACTTGAGAGAGGGAGAGGGGGTGGGAGAGAGACAGGGTAGTCCCACTAGCTTTCCAATTTCACACCTCTCTCTCCAATAGCTCTCTTCCTCCCTTTGTCCCTATCTCTCACTCTCCATCTCACTCTTAGTAATTACCCTCTTTATCCATCCCTCAATCTTTGCTCTCTCTCTCTCTCTCTCTCTCTCTCTCTCTCTCTCTGGTCTCTCCCACTCCCTATCTCCCTCTATCTCTCAACCTTATACCTTATACCCTCAACCCTCATCCCCCAATACTTAAACCCTTAATCCCTCAACCCTTAAACCTTTAATCACTCAACCCTTAAACCCTCAACCCTTAAAACTTTAAACCCTTAATCCCTCATCCCTTAAACCCTTAGTACCTCAACCCCTAAACCCTCAACCCTTAATCCCTCTACCCTCTAAGCTATATATTAAACTAGGTCAACCCCTAATTCTCAAACCTATAGCCTATACATTGGACCCTCAACCCTTTATCCTCAACCTTATACCCTCAACCCTCTAACCTATACATTAAACTACATCAACCCTCAATTCGCATACCTCTGCCCTATACATTGGACCCTAAACCCCATACCACAACTCTATACCCTCAACCTTATACCCCCAACCCTCATTTCTCAACCCTTAAACACTTAATCCCTCAACCCTTAAACCCTTAATCCTTGAAACCATAAAAGCCCTAAACCTAATCCCTCAACCCTATACCCTATACTGTCAACCCCATTTATTTGAGGAATTTTTTCATACAAGCACTAGGGATAACTTGAAGAGCCCCGACAAAGGTTTAAAATACTAGCGAATCTTTCCTTTTATTTTAAAGAATTTTTATTTTTTTGGAAAATTTATGCACATTATTAAAAAAAATTGTAAAATCCTGGTGAATCTTAATGAATAATTGGTAAAAATAATAATCACAGTGGTGAATCCTAGTAAATAGTCACTAAAAATATTAATTACAATGGAAAATCTCTCCTTTAAAAATTTGCATAGCTGGTCGGCACAATTCCCCTATATTTTTTTTGTTTTTTGTAGTATTGAAGTAGGGGCCCGAGGGCAGCAACCATTGGTGGGGTCAAGGGGCAGTCCAAAATTTATTTTGGGCCACACGATTAGATTTAATCATGTGGCCCAAAACAAATTTCGAGCCTCAACAAGCCTTTTAAAAGGCACATGTGTATTAGGCCACAAAATCAACCTACAACCATCTGATTAAAAAGCTAATCAATGATTTGATGGCAATAAATAAAAGCCCTATTCAAGGCTAAAATATCCTTGAAATTAAATAATAATTTATTATTGTGGTGATATTTCCCCAAAATTAATGGTAGGAATATAATATTATTGGTGAATATAATTAATATTTGTAATTATAGTATAAACTACTGGCGAATCAGTTTCAATGACACATCATTTAAAATATAATGCATAGGCAAATTAATCGAGACAAAATTATTTTTTTGTAAAAACTTGGCAATTCAACATCCATTTTAGCTTGTACTATTCGCTAATTGGTGAAGATTGCCACTAAAGTTTTCCGTGACAAGCAATACCTTGTCAATGTGTCTGCATTGACACATTGACAAGGTAGTGCTCGTTGTATGAAAAATTGCTCAAAGAAATGGGGTCTCATGGTGATAAATGCCTCAAAGAAATGGGGTCTCAGGGTGATGTATATCACCATGAGGCCTCATTTTTTTGAGGCATTTTTTCATACAGCAAGCACTACCTTTCAATGCTACCACATTGATGCATTGACAAGGTAGTTCTCGTTGTATGAAAAAATGCTTCAAAGAAATGGGGTCTGACGGTCATGTACATCTTTTTGATGCAATGAGAACTACCTTGTCAATGCTACCACATCGACACACTAACAAGGTAGTGCTCATTGTATGAAAAATTTCTCAAATAAATGGGGTCTCGTGGTAATATACATCACCATGAGACCCCATTTATTTGAGGCATTTTTTCATACAATGAACACTAAGCTCACTACCTTGTCAATGTGGCTGCATTAAGAAGGTATTGAGCTTAGTGCTTGTTGTATGAAAAATTCCTTCATAGAAATGGGGTATGAATAATGAGCACTAAGATCACTACCTTGTTAATGTGTCAATGTGGTAGCATTGAAAATGTAGTGCTTGTTGTATGAAAAGATGCCTCAAAGAAATGGGGTCTCACGGTGATGTACATCATCGTGAGACCCCATTTCTTTGAGGTATTTTTTCATACAATTAAGGTTTACGGTACAAGATTGAATGTAGGGTTTAGGGTTATTCTTATGGTTAAGGGATAATATTCAGGGTATAGGTTATAAGGTTGCGGGTATAGGGATGAGGTTTGAGAGAGATATAGGGTTTGAGAGATTAAGAGAGAGGGTGAGATAGAGAGAGAGATAGGAATATGTGAAGAGGGAAAGAGAGAGAAGTAGAGAGAAAAGGAGGAAGGTGGAAAGATTGGGAGAGAGAAGGAGAGAGAGGTAGATAGGGAAAGGTTAGATAGAGAGAAGTAGAGAGGGAAGGTGGGTGGGAGGAAGAAAGGGAGGGAAAGGGTGAGATAGATAATATTAGAGAGGGAAGGAGGGAGGGAGGGAGGGAGGGATGGAGGGAGAGAGAGATGAGATAGAGAGAGGAGGGAGGGAGAGAGAGAGAGGAGGAGGAAGGTGGGGATATTGAGAGAGGGAAGAGGGGAGGAGGGAGGGAGAGCTTGAGATGCAGATAGGGAAGGAGAGAGAAGTATATAGGGAAGGAGAGATAGTGAGGGAGAAGTAGATAGAGAGAATGGTGAGATAAAGAGTAGAGAGGAAAGAAGAGAGTGAGAGAAAGATGGAGAGAGAGGAGGATGGTTACGAGATTGAGAGAGAGGGAGAGACTAGGAGAGAAAGGGATAGAGTGAAGGAGGGATGGAGATGTAGATATTGAGAGAAAGAGATAGAGATAAGTATATATAGGGAAGGAGAGATATAGAAGGGGGAGGAGGGAAGGATTATTAGAGAGATAGATATAGAGAGAGGAGGGAGAGAGAGAGAGTGAGGTAGAGAGGGAAGGTGGGTGGGAGGAAGGAAGAGAGAGTTGATATATATAGAGATAGAATTAAAGAGGTAAGGAGGGAGGGAGAGAGAGATATTGGTGAGATAGAGAAAAGTATATAAGGAAGGAGAGAGAGAGGAGGAAGGTGGGGATATTGAGAGAGGGCGAGAGAGGGAAGGAGGGAGGGAGAGGGAGATATGGAGAGAGAGAGAGAGAGAGAGAGAGAGAGAGAGAGAGAGAGAGAGGTATATAGGGAGTAGAGATAAAGAGGAAGTAGAGAGAGGGGAAAGAGATGGAGAGAGAATGATGAGATAGAGTAGGGAGGAAGGATAGAGTTAGAGATAAAGATGGGGAGGGAGGGAGATGGTGTGAGAGAGAAACACAAAGTGAAGGAGGAAAGTTGGGAGATTGGGTGGGAGAGGGGAGGGAGAGAGAGAGAGAGAATGTGGGAGGGAGAGGTAGATATGGAGAGAGAGAGATCTCAAGAGAAGTATATAGGGAAGGAGAGATAGAGAGGGAGAGGAGGGAGGGGGGAGTAGAGAGAGAGAGGGAGAGGTAGGGAGGGAGAGAGAGGTGAGATATAGAGAGGGATGGAGAGAGATAGAGAGAAGTAGAAAGGGGAGGAGGGAGGGATAGAGGGAGAGAGAAGTGTGATAGAGAGAATGAGAGAGAGGGGGGAAGGAGGAAGGAGGAGAGACTAAGAGAGAGAGAAGGGAGGGTGAGAGATAGGAAGAGAGGGAAGGTGGGTGGGATGCAGGAAGAGAGAAGGAAGGAGGAAGGTGGAGAGTTTGAGATAGAGAGAGGGACGGAGAGAGAGGTAGAGGGAAAGGTTAGATAGAGTGAAGTAGATAGGGAAGGTGGGTGGGAGGAAGAGAGAGGTGTTGAGAAGTTGTTGATATGGCATTATTTCCATTGATGTCAAAAGTTGGGATCCAGAAGGTTGTACTTCAAATGATATACAAAAATGATCTATCCTATCGTATGCTATGATGTTGCATAATATGGATGTTATCCTTGATCCAAATATGGTAGTATTTCTTTTTGGGACATCTGTGGAAGATAGTTAATGCAAAATAATGAAGATTAATCTTTTGATACCAGTTGTTGTGTCTAAAGCTTATTTTGGGTATCCTTGCTATTCAGACATTCATGTAGCATGTTGCAAGTTTTGGTATGTCTAATTCATTCCTTCAGTTGATACTGAAATTGATTTTGATCAAGATTTGGTCTTGGTTGTGGCATTTCCATTGGCTCTAGAATATATCTCATGTAATTCAAAGTTAGCTATCATTTGGTAATTATTCTAGTGTAAGAGAGGGGGAGCAACCATGATCAAGGACCTAGGTCACAAAGATCCAAGAGTAGAAGGCTACCCTTACTTACCTCACTCTAAAGGGATGTTTTGAAATAGGGGATGAGAATGATGAGGACTATGAGATCCATCAATCAATCTACATAATTGAAATCTAATTTGGGGCTAGGCAATCCGGTTTTTGGGTTCAACACTGTACTTCAAGTAGCTCTCTACCTGAGGAAAAAAGTGTGGTTTTGGGATTATAGTGCGGTGTGTTGACATATCTCAAGTGTGCTAGCATCTGTACAACCAGAGGACCAAAAACACAATATGAACCATCAAAAAACAAGCTAATAGCCTAGGTAGTCACTTCTAAAGGAACAAAATAGAATTATGAAGTAGGAAAGATACAAATGGATATGATAAAGTAAATATATGAGAGCTAAGGTAACAAAGAGAATCTCACCAAGATGCCAGTTCGCCAGCTAGTTCTAAAAATAATGTCCACCTGCACACAAGAAAGAGGGGAGATATTTTGGGGTTGTATAGGGGTATACCTAGGTCAGACCCCCATTTTGGTGTTTCCACCTCCACACACAACCAGATAGAAATGAGAGAGAAATGTATGATAAAGAAGTAAAGAAAGAAAGTACCCAACTAACACTACAAAACAATAAATAGCTACTCAACCAAATCGTAAAGGATAGGAGTGAAATGTTACCACCTCCACCAAGGGCTCACTAGCCAATGGAGGAGAAATAAGGATTGAACAATCATTACAGCCTCAACTATGATGAAGGGAGGTGTTACAAAACCTCAAGTCCACATTGCAATGGCTTGCTTCACACTTGCTTTATAGAGTTGAGAAAGTGTTGTTGCAATGGAGTGTTGAAGTACTACTTAAAGATGGAGAGAATGCTAGAGAGTGCTTGAAAATTTCCCAAGAGATCCTGAAGAGATTTGAATTTACAAGAGACATGGAATGAATGAAGAAGGGATGAATTTGAAGGAGAAGAGGGAAGAATCTTCCATTTTTGAGTTCGGTTCATCGAAGAGCGATGTTACAAATCAACCCCAAAAGTGTACTACCTTTACTAGCTTCAGACGTAGGAATTCTTCAGGGACGTAAGCACACCACATGGATGTCTATGTGCTGCATGTGTGTCACCAAAAAATATTCTTCTATCGACACAAAGGACAAATTCCAAGTGGAAGGCAAGTAGCCAGCTGATGTGGAATTTTTCCTTCAGATTTCATTTTCTAAGGTGAGGATGTGTAAAAGGGGAATTTACGTGAGGGGTGAAAATTCATTCCTATACATTTTACCCCCACTTTAGTGAGCATGAATACTGATGAGTTATTTGGTAAAGTAGATCAAAGAGTAGGTAGCATTAGAAATGTTTACTTGAACCATCAAGGAAGTAGACCATGATCTAGAGAGCTCGAAAGTGCAAGGCAGAAAAAAGGACTCCATAGCCTCCTAGAACTATGAAGTTGTACAAGGTACACCAAAGGCCCTCAGACCAACAATGGACAAATCTTGAAAGATGAAAGCAACTCACAGGACTACAGACCCAAAATAAGGTATCCCTCAAGATCTCTCACATGAGCAAAACCCAAAAAGTAAGTGTCTCACAGGCCCGCAGACCTGCAAGGATGCAACCCCCAAGATCTCTCACATGAAGGAAGCCCCATGAAGTATGCATCTTATAGGCCCACAAACCTGCAAGAAGGTATCCCCCAATATCTCTCACATGAAGGAAACATAGATGAAAGCACCTTATAGGCCCACAGACCTAGGAGGCATCCCCTAAGATCTCTCATGGAGGAAACCCAAAGGAAAGAGCACCTTACAGATCCATAGACCTACAAGGAGGCATCCCCCAAGATCTCTCTCATGGAGGGAACCTAAAGGAAAGGGACTCCATAGAGTCAAATTTGGAAAGCAGCTTTATAGACACACCTGCAAAGTGACATGTCTACCTACAGATAAAACATGTTAAGAATAAAGCGGCCACATAGGTAGTCAAGTGGACAGTCACACAGACCATCGATAGATAATGAAACTTTCAAGGGGGTCCCTTGGGAACCCGGCATAAAGAGGGTATCCACTCAAGTGACACACTATTTGAAAGTGTTAGAAGGGTGTTCTTTCTCAAATTGATTCATCATCAAGGAATCCTTTTGAGATATGTTCATTGCATCAAGGAATTTGAAAGGAAGAAAGTGCCCCCTCATGAGGGGAAGGTAAAATTTGCTTCCACCTCAGAGGAAAGTTCTCAAGTTCTTTCTTTATGAACCCATGATGAAGGAAACATGTTCCATTAGGGTTTCAAGTCGATAATGCAATTTTCAAAAAGGCTTGCAAATATTCTCAAGAAAATATTCGTTGGAAATGAATGCATTTTTTGAAAATTGAAGTGTTATAAAAAATATGTTGTCGTGCATGAGAGGGACAACTCAAGCAAAGAAGAGAGAAAGAGGAAAAGAGCAAAAAAGAGAGAAAGAAAGTTAACAAAATAAGAGACACAAGGGTGATCTGATATTTCAAGGTTAGAGCTACTCATAAATATATATATATAAGTGTAATAGTAGTATATAAATGAACTGTAATCAACCCCCTATTATATCAGACAATGTGAAGAATGCATGAGAAGAAAAAGTAAAAAATAAAAAATCGGGTCAACATTGAAGGGGAGCGTAAATGCCCCCAACACTTTGCATCATCCCCAATTTGTTGAAAGTCAATCACAAACATGGAACAATGATGATACAAATAGAAGAAGGTTAAAACATCACTCCTATACCCAAGCACCAACAAGGGTGACAAGGGTCATCTAGGAACACATTGCATGATCATGGGGAACACATCACAATACACACATCTATTCTAAAGATAAAGAAGGGGCCTCCCCTTAACATTGATCAACGAGGAGGTCATCTACTTCCCACTCTAGATCATCCTAAGGGGAAGGAGGATGAGCCTGCAGTGGAAAAAAATTAAGGGAAGGAGCTTTTGACCCTCCCACAACAAGGGCTAAGGAAGAAGCCCCCACAAGGTCTTCTCCGCTAAGCTCTTGTGGAGCTAGGGTTAGTGACTTTGCAAAAAATCACTGACAAGGTTGAAACTTCATCTAGAGAGTTAAACATGCACCTTACTAGAGTGCCATGTTGTACCTCAATGGATGGAGATGGTTGTGCTTGAGATTTACCACTTGGCTCACCGAGTGATTTAGGAGCGGTGATGAGTTCGGGGGAAGTTGGGACTGGTTTCGTTACCAAGATGGAACAAGTCAGGACATGACCACCCTTCAAAGAAGGTGGGCTCCTCTTATTCCCTCCATTTCTATAAGGACAAACCTCTACCTTTTTCTCCATTGGGGGGTGCGAACTCCCCACAAACAAGGCAAGAGGCATAAAGGAAGAGGAGGAGGAGAAAATCCTAGCAGATACCTATGAAGTGTTTGGCATATCTACAGGTTTCAAAAAAGGAGGGACATCCAAAAGGGACATTAGCAAGGGTGGCTCAGCTGAAGGAGCGATGAAACCCTGAACCCTTTTAGAGTTAGGCACACTCACAATAGGAGTTGGGAGTGATATGGAGCTTAGTTAAACAAAAGAAGAGGGAAGGAGAGAGGAGGATGCAATAAGAGGTCTTGAAACAGGGGCAATCATCTCCTCATCCTTTCTCTACAAGGTGACTTTCTCAGCCACAAGGGCCTTTCACCAGCGCTTGCACTCATGCTTAAGGCAATTTTTGTGACTCTTTGAGCTACAGTCCAAAAGATTACAAAGGGATAGAAGGCTCCTACTCAACCATGAGAGTGTCTACTACAACTATTTGTAATAGAGGGACAAACTCTTGGATGGGAGCAGGAGGAGCAGGTTTTGAGAAATATTAGGGGGAATCGATCCTAATGCCTCGACAGTGGGCCTCTTCTCATTTACTTCCTTAGGAGTACAAGTGATGGGAGGCCACAGGGGCCAAGACATAGAAGATTCCCCACATGGACCTTTCTTTTTTCCATACATGTAGTACCAAGGTCTAGGAGGTTTGGTAGGGAGATCCAATATCTAAATCTTGGGTTTTTCCCAATCTAGTATCATCAGACTCAAAGGGTAAAAACTAGGAATATTCATCCAAAACTCTTCTTTGGAAAGGGGGGTAGGAGAGCCATCCTAGGAATGGGGCAGCTTCTCTTTTCCCTTTCGAGAAGAGAAGGTGACTTGCTGCTATGTTATCAAAAGGGTCAAATTTGGCTTTCCTTTGCCCTTGATTTTATACTTCACATAGCTTTTATAAATTAGGTATGTCCTTGGAGGAAGCAAACTAACCAAGGTGGGCCAAAAGTGATCCAACGAATATCCCCCATGGGATACCAAAGGTTGATATCCAGTATCATGCACTACATGCACTACACCTTCATGGGAGAACTTAAACATTTGTGAATGATAGAGGCGATCCCATTCATGGAAACTAGCCAAGGTGTTCCTAACTTCACTCTGAACAAATTGGACATTGGAATAACATTGAAAACTATATCTACGGTCCTAGGTCCAACTAGGATGGACAAATTTATCAAACCGTAAGGTTTAAGATCAATTCCATCATGCATATGGATGATGGACTTCATTTCTTCATACTACTCTCTATGCAATGAATTAAGCCACAATGTTTCCTCTGTAATGGCATTCACTCGGCTTGCAGGGTCAATTAGGACTCTTGTTACAATGTTCCCATTGAGGTGAGCGATAATGTAAAGGGGAGAGGGCTTGTTGTTCAAGGGCATATCCTGTGATGTGAATGTCACATCTGACGATCTAGTTGCAAGATGCATAGAGGGATTAATGGTAGCCATGTATACATATGCCTCAAGCTGAGTAATAGAATCAGAGGGATCAATAATCATGTTGGTAGAATGCAATAGAAATGGGTCTGTGTATATCTACAACTCACTATTCACTTTCACCACCAATTTTTTTTCATTTTGTTTTCTTCCATCAATATGGATAGTATCATCATCAATGCAATCCTGTATCTCATGATGCAAGTGCATATAGTGTTTGATATCATGTCCGTTAACTTGATGGTATTGGCAGAAGGTATTCACATTGTACCAACTAGGGTAATGTTCCTTGAGAGGCTTAGGATTCTCCAAGGTTATGATCTTGTCCTTCAACAACCTTTGTAGGATGGAAGAATAAGATTTTGCCAACTTTGTGAGCTTTTGGTTGCGTCTGAGGATATTATCATCTGTAGCAGCTACTGCATTTGCAACAACCTTACCTTTTCAAGAGATTGATACAATGGACTTCCCTTCTAAACTGGAGTGTAATGAGGATCCCCCGAACTAGACTACCATTTGTTGATATTCACGTAATGTTGCACACAAATGCACGAAAGAAGGGTATTTCATAAGGGAAAACTTTTCCTACCAAGGTCTTTTTAAGCTCCCTATAAATACCTTTTATATGTTAGAATCGGGAAACAGGTATGAGAATTGTGAAAAGAGCAATTGGTACCACACTATGAAATCACTAATATTTTCATTATCTCCTTGTTTGCATCAGATGAGATCCGAAAAGGTCATCTTCGGCTTGATGTTAGCTTGGAATTTTCATAAGAATTGGTTCACAAGTTGATCAAATGAGAAAATAGAGTTATAGGGCAAGGAACAATACCACTCGAGTGCTATATCCTTGAGAGATCAAGGGAATAGCTTTGCCATAAATGCATCGTGATGGAAGAAATCTATACATAGAGTGTTAAAGGTAGAAACATGCATTTGTGGGTCCCCTTTACCACCATATTTTTCAAATTTGGGAACCTCCATTCTTTTAAGGAAACAAATACATAAAATTGCTATCAACAATGGCCTATGCTAGAAGAAGGGTTGAAAGATAGGCTAGGTAGAGGCTTGAGAGAGACTCACTAGCTGGCTTTGCATCTTGCCCATATTCTAAAGAAGGGAGTTCAGAATAGGGTCATTAGATGACATGGTACCAGTGGAACCTCCTCCAGAACCACCATCAGAGCCATCTTTGGAACCACCAACGTGGCCACCGTCAAAACCACTACTGGGGCCACTGCCACCGATAGGGCCTTTTTTGGAGTCTTCTTTCAAAGCCACCACCATGTACTCAACCAAAACCACCTCCACTAGCCCCGCCCCTACCACTACAAAATATCCCACCACTCAACTCGCCAAAACCTCCACTGCTAGAGTGATGGGAGGGCTGAAACTCAAACCTAAGGGTATTCTATTTACTTTGATAGTTTCAGATATCTCGGAGGTAGGGGAACATTGATCAATGGTATCGTGTCTGCCATGTACATAGACATGGGAGGTATCAAAACTCCTAACTATCTCTCATGTTCTTCAAAAGTACCCCCTATACAAGGTTGCACAAGGTTCTGTCAAACTAGAGAGGCTAGGTAGGAACTCTTTACCTATTTGATCTCTTCCCACCATATACTTTATTTTTCTAATAACCTTAGTGGCTCTAGCCATCTTCAGGTCCTTTTCCAGGTGACTCTCTAAGTTTCCCAACCCTTTGCTAACGATAGCAATATATTCTAAAGGAATTTGAATAGCTTCATGCTTATCCACTGATGATGGTGTGAGAGATGCAGGAGGAGTGGGGGAATGGTCAACCTCATCAGATAATCTTACCTCACCCCATGGTAATTGCTCCTAGGTAGAAATACCAATCACATGTCCAAAAAATAGGCCAGTAGAGAAACTAGAAGTGACCCTCAACTTCTCCATCAAAATATGTCGTACACTTCTCCTAACAATATACCCAGAAGTCATGGACTAGGTTGTGATGATCATAAAACTTCACAACACTCAAGGGCACAATGTCCATAAGGTACAAGGGAAAAGCTTCAACACCAATGAATGGGCAGATGTGTGTTCATGTCAGGTTCACAAAAAATGTAAGAGAGGGGGACCAACCACATTCAAGGCCCTAGGCCATGGAGAGCCAAGAGCGGAAGGCTACCCTAACTTAACTCACTCTAAAGGGATGTTTTGAAATAGGGGATGAGAATGATGACTATGAGATCCTTCAATCACTCTATAGACCTTAAATCTAATTTGGGGCTAGGTGAGCATATTTTTGGGTTCAACATTATACCTTAGGTAGCTCTGTGCTCAAGGATGAAAGCACATTTTTGGGATGATAGCACGACATGCTAGCATCTCTCAGGTGTGCTGGCATATGTATGACCAGAGGACCAAAAACACAGTACAAACCATGAGAAAACAAGTTGATGGCCTAGCTAGTGACTTGTAAAGGAACATAACAAAATTATAAAGTAGGAAAGATACAAATAGATATGATAAAGTAAATATACAAGATCTAAGATAACGAAGAGGATCTCACCAAGATGCTAGTTCACCAGCTAGTTCCAAAAATCATGTCCACCTGTACACAAGAAAGAGGGGAAATTTTTTGGGGCTATATAGGGGTCTGCCTCAGTCAAACCCCCATTTTGGTGTTTCCACCTCCATGGACAACTAGATAGCAATGAGAGAGGATTGTATGATAAAGAAGTAAAGAAAGAAAGTACACAAATAACACTACAAAATAGTAAATAGCTACTCAACCAAATATTAAAGGAGAGGAGAAAAATGTTACCACCTCCACCAAGAGCTCACTACCCAATGGTTGAGAAAGAAGGCTTGAACAATCACCACAACCTCAATTGTGATGAAGGGAGGTGTTGCAAAACCTCAAGCCCATGTTGCAATGGCTTGCTTCACACTTTCTTTATGGAGTTGATGGTGTGTTGTTGCTGCAATGGAGTGTTGAAGTATTGACTGAGGATGGAGAGAATGTTGGAGAGTGCTTGAAAGTTTCCCAAGATATCCTGAAGAGATTCTAATTACCAAGAGAGATGGAATGAATGAAGAAGGGATGAATTTGAAGGAGAAGAGGGAAGAATATTCCATTTTCAGGGTCGGTTGGTAGAAGAGGGATGTTACAAATCGACCCCAATCAAAAGGGTAAAGCCTCTACCAACTTCAGATGCAGGAATCTGCCACAAACGTAAGTATGCTACGTGGACGTCTACGCATTGCGTGTCCATCCTCGACAAATATTCTTCTACTGACACAAAGGATAGATGCCAAGTGGAAGGAAAGCAACCAACTGATGTGTAATTTCACCTTTGGATTTAGTTTTCTAAGGTGAGCATGTGTAAAAGGGGAATTTGTGTGATGGCTGAAAATTCACTATTATACAACTAGGTGATGAACTTATTTTATGTATAACCTATTTATGGGTCTTAGTGTAACGTGGTAAGAAGATCTTTATGTGTGACCTATCTTTTGGGTCTGGTGCTAGCATGCCAAACCTTATTGAATATTTCAAGCTCAAGCCGACATGTTTTTCTAGTTGACTCCTTTTGTTCTCCCAGTGTGTATATATACATATATGTGGAACATATTTTGGAATCTAAAAAAAGAAGTGTGGTATTTGCGAACAGTGATAAGGGTGTGAAAGATTGTGTGACAAGAAAGAAGGAAGGAAGTGAAGGCAATTTTTAGGAAGATGTAATCTGCATTGTAGAGGTTGTGCAAGGAAGGTATGTAGAATATTTTTCACCAAATCTATTGCAGTCAAATATTGTGCTCTTAATCGGAATTGAATTCACTCCATATGTAGATGCAACTTCATCAATTCATGTTTTGTCTATTTTGTAATCAGTGATTTTTTTATTAATTAGGTAGTGAGCCCACCGATAGTGAGCCTTACCTATAGTGAGAATTTTGGTAGTGAGCCCTTGTAAAAATCACCTTAACTGGTCCTTTATAATTGAGAATTAGCATTCTCTGTGGTTTTTCCCATCTTGGGTTTCCACGTAAATTTTGGTGTTCATTGTGCATGGTGTTGTTAAGTGCCTACATGTTCATATTTATTTTAATTAACATATGATTGGTTTAACATTTATCTATATTAATTAAAGAAAATAAAAGTGTTTTGTGATAACTGATTCACCCCACCTCTCAATTATCCAGACTATTCAACAATTGGTAATAGAGCTTGGTCCCTTGCAGATAGAGCTTAACCGCTTTAGGGAGATCTTGGTAGTTTGAATAGATGGTAGGAGATTTTTACTTTGAGGAAGAACTAGATTCAATATTAAGTGATATGGAAAGTACAAAATCTGAGAATGAGGAATCGAAAGAAAACATCAAGGAGGAAAATTCTTGCATCTCAAAGCTAAGGGAGAAAATATGTAGATTCAAAGCAAGACACAGAGAGGTTAGAAAGGAACTAAAGGAGTCAAAGGAAAGTGCTATGAATATAAAGCTTCGGGTTAATGAATGAAAGAAGACAAAGGAAATTCTTAAAGACACCATCAAACAAAAAATGGAAGAATGGAAGAAGACTGAAAAAAATATCAAAGATACCATCAAATAGAAAATGAAAGAATGGAAGAAGACTGAAGAATTTATCAAGGATACCGTCAAACAAAAATCAAAAGAAAATGAAAAGTTATATCAAGAGTTAAGAAGGTTGAAATTAGAAGCAAAAGTATGAAAAAAGTAATATGATTCTAGATCAACTTTTTTCCCTACAAAAATGTCACAGGATAAGGAAGGACTTGGCTTCTGAAGGGAAAACTCAAATCAAAATACCAAGGGTAAAGACAAAGTAGTTGAAGCTGAAGCAAGATCTGTTGTAACAAGAAAGGTCTAGAACTCTAGAACATCTACAAATAAACCTCTGGTGAGGCAACCAAATGGTCAAAGGAACTTATCATTTAATGGTCATTGCTATTTATCGAAAAAAATTGGACATAAGGCTATAGAATGTAGAAGCAAGATGGAACCGAGTACTCAATGCTTTAATTTTCATAAGTTTGATCACAAAGCAGGTTAGAGTAGAAGTCAATTATCTAATCCAGCTAGAGGGAATGGAAGGAATAATCTCTTTTATGGTTATTTCTACTTATGCCATGTTTATGGTCACAAATCTAATCAGTGCAAATATAGGGTTCACTCAGTTAAGTTAGGGTAAAGATGTTACAAATGAAATGAATCTAGAAATTATGCTAACACATGCATACATGTTGCTCCGAAAAATACTGAAAACAAAAAGGAGATTGTAGAATCACATGAATCCAAGAAGAAGAGAGTAATGTTTGGAAGAAAAAGGAAACGAGTGTGGAGAGCTCTTCTATGGTATCGAATCTTGGTACAAGCTCTTCCAATATTTGAGCCTACTACCTTAGCTTAGGGGGAGTTTTTCACTGCATATCCTAATGGTTCCTCCTCTCCAACGTAATATTGATGTGTTTTCGGCTTGGTTAAGCTAGATCTGGGTGATGTTGCATGATGAAGCTTAATTCAAGTGATTAAAAATTGAAGTACAATTGTTGGCATCATCGATGCACATTTTGACCGTGGTCTTCATGAGCAATTAAGGATAAAAGATGGAGTTTGAAGTCATTTCTCACAATTTTCAAGAAAAAAGGAAGAAGAAGTTTTCTTTGAGCGATAAAAGATTGAGAAAGCTAAGTGTGACAATGGAATCTATGTTGATTGGTAGTGAATCAAGTGGTGGTTTTCGCCAAAGCTGAAGGGGGTAGAATTGGATGAGTTTGATCATCGAAAGATGAAGGAAATGGAGCTAGGGTTGAAGGTTGATGAATTGCAGAATATGAGTGTTGTGGGAATAGATTTATGGGGAGAATTCCCCTAGTTTTATGATAGTGAAACAATCTTGTTCCTGTTGTATCATTTTGGAAAAACCCTATCTGATCACTAAGGAAGCCATTGAAGCTATTACTGGATTGTGTAGAGCTGGTGACCTCCTTGGGAAGAAAATAATTAAATATAGAGACGTGGAGGAACTTACTGGTATCGAAAAGACCCCCGATCTCTATTGATAAATACCATTTCCAATACCGCAGTAAGGTATGTTGCTTATGGTATGTCATACAAAATTTATTTTTGAAATCGTGAAGGTTCTACATTTGCTATTGTTGTATATCTTCACATAAGATGGTGAAGGAAAATCAACAGTTTGATCTGTGTAGCCTGGTAATAGAAAACCTAATTGACAATGTCAGAATGTCTATGGTTGAGAGTTTTCCCTTTTGGTTTGGGTCTTTTCTCATGTGTTTAATGTTCTACTTTCTAATTTCATTACCATCAAAAGAAAATGTTAAGTGGAAGTTCTACATCCTTGTCGGAAAGCAAGTTTACAAATATTTGGAATGTATAGAGGATAAAGAAAATGCATGCAAAGTTTATTTCTCATCCTTGCAGATGAATTTGTGCTCTGGTGTGATAATGTCTAGTGCTACACCTATAAGTCATTTTGAGGAGGGTTCCTCCTCCAATAAGATATAGTTAGAGGTTGTAATTAGTGGTCCCCCTCTGGAACCTAAAAGGAAGAAATTAACAGAAAGGATTTCATCACTATCTCAGAAGAGATGGAGAAGGAAGAAGAGTCTCTTCCTGATACAAATGAAGTTCGTTTTGTGCTGGATGAAGGTGATATGAAAAATATTGGTGAAATGTGGAATTCCTACTCTCTAGTCAATAGGCCTAGAATTGAATATTCCTTGGTTGATTGTCAACTAAAAAAGTGTGTTACTATTTCTGTTGTTTCTAACTCATTACCATATGATTTGGTAGAAGTTGTTGAAGAAAGGTTGTTGCAAGAAAAATTTGAAGGAGATAAATTCCAAGCTATGATTGAAAGAAGATGTATCATAGGAAAACAAAAGTTATCCAAACACATTGGTAAGACAAGAGAATGCCTTAAGGATATGTCTGACATCTACAAATACTATCTTTGGTGGCCTGCTATTGTTGATAGTTTTAGAAGAATAATTGAAGCTATTGAATTTGAACTGAATGAAATTGGGAGGTGTTTCTACTTATTCAAAGATAAAGATGGAAAATAGAGGATAAGAGTTGGTGAGTTGCAAGCTAAGTTATTTTCTATTCAGAGACAAAGGGAGGACTTGGTTAAAAACTTCGGGTTGGTTAAATAAATTGTTGAGGTTCGATTGGACCACCTCTTCATGATACTTTTTGATGCAAATTATTTTGAACGATAGTGCATGTCTCCAGACTAGTCATCTTCATTTGGGATGTTGGTTCTACAAGAAATTTTGTGCGCAAGAATGGTTTGTATAGTGCAAGCTTGGAAGAAGATTCTTCCAATTGTGAGAGAAAGGTACCAAAAAAAATTTCATGTGAAAAGTCTTATTTTTACTTGAGTTTCTAAATGTTCTTATTTGGCCCCTTTTCCTTTGATGGCAAAAAGGGAGAGAAATTGTAGAATTAGATTAAGGGGGAGTGATTGGAGTATTTTTGTTGTAGTTTTTTGTAGTTTTGAGTTTTTTTCTTTTTTGTCATCAATGCCAAAGGGGGAGATTGTTGATAAGTTGTTGATGTGGCATTTTTGTCATTGATGTCAAGACCTCAAATCTAGAAGGTTGTGCTCCAGATGATATACAAAAATGATCTATCCTATCATATGCTATGATGTTATGTAATATGGATGTTATCCTTGATCTTGATATGGTAGTATTTATTTTTGGGACATCTATGGAAGACAACTAGTGTAGAATAATGAAGACCAGTATTTTGATACTGGATGTTGTGTCTAAAGCTTATTCTGGGTATCCTTGCTATTTGGACATTCATGTATCATGTTACAAGTTTTGGTATGTCTAATTGCATTCCTCTGATTGATATTGAAATTGATGTTGATCAAGATTTGGTCTTGGATGTGGCATTTCCATCAACTTCGAAATATACCTCATGTAATTCAAAGTTAGCTATCTTTTGGAAATTATGCTAGGTGATGAACTTATCTTATGCATGACCTATTTATGGGTCTCGGTGTAATGTGGTAAGAAGATCTTTATGTGCAACCTATCTTTTGGGTCTGATGCTACCATGCCAAGCCTTATTGCATATTCAAGGTTGTTCTTCAACCTGACATGTTTTGCTAGGACAACTCACTTTTTTCTTCGGGTGTGTATATATACATATATCTGGAACATCTTTTGGAATTTGAAAAAAGAAGTGTGGTATGTGTGAACAGTGATAAGGTTGTGAAAGATTGTGCAACAAGAAAGAAAGAAGGAAGTGAAGGCAAGTGTCAGGAAGAAGAAACTTTTATTGTAGAGGTTGTGTAAGGAAGGTGTGCAAAAGAATCTTCACCGGATCTTCTGTAGTCAGATATTGTGCTCTTAACCGGAACTGAATTCATGCATATGTAGATGCAACTTCATCAGTTCATGTTTTTTCTATTTTGTAATTAGTGAATTTTGTATTAAGCAGGCAGTGAGCCTACTGAAAGTGAACCTTACCTATAGTGAGCATTTTGGCAGTGAGCCCTTGTGAAAATCACCTTAACCAGTGCTTTATAATTGAGAATTAGCATTCTCCGTGGTTTTTACCATCTTGGGTTTTCACGTAAATTTTGGTGTTCATTATGCATGGTGTTGTTAAGTACTTGCATGTTCATATCTATTTTAATTAACATATGATTTGTTTAAGATTGCTCTAAATTAATTAAAAAAAAGAAAAGTGTTTTGTGATAACTGATTCACCCCCCCTCTCAGTTATCCAAACTATTCAACAAGAGGGGGGAGATAGAGAAAATTAGAGAGGGAAGGAGGGAAGGAGGAGTAGATGGAGGGATGGAGGGAGAGAGAGGTGAGATATATAGAAGTATAGAGGGAAGGAGGGAATGTGAAAGAGAGGTTTAGAGCATAAGAGATAAACAATGAGTGAGATAGAGTGAGAAAGATACAACTTGTTGATTATTGAAATTTGACCTCCCGATTACTGATATTTGACATGTTGATTATTGAATTTTGGCTAAGTGAAAAAATTATAAGATCTTCAAAAAACTAGAATTTGAATTATAACTCCTAGAGATCTGAAACCACTCTTAAACATCCTGAAACTATATACATGAATATACCTTAAATTATAAGAAAGTAAATTTCCATATGTAAATGTCAACTAGAAAAGACAAGAAAAGAGAGATAAGAAAAAGAGAAGAAAAAAAATTCAATATAACGCGCTCGTGTTTTGGAGATGTTTTCTTATTTCACAAAATGCACATTTTTTTAACTCAAAATGTGCACATTTTTTGAAATTTAAACCATAACTTGAGCGCATTATAACACGCTCGCGTTATGGCTTGGTAATGATTGAGCCTAGGCTTGGTCACTACCAACCCATAATGCACTCACATTTTCGCTATTTTGAGATGAAAAAGTAAATTGGCCACTTTTTGGCCCCCCATCTTTTTGCACTTACCCTATAATGTCCTCCAAAATTATCCCACAAAATTTGTGTCTCTACCCAAAACTATGCTCTTTGGTAAACCATGTAGCCTCACTACTTCCCTAAAAAACAACTCTACAACATGCATGAAATCATTAGTCTTTTTACATGGAATGAAATGAGCCATCTTTAAAAATCTAACTGACACCATAAATATTGAATCATATACCTTTTTGGTCCTTGGTAAACCAAGAACAAATTCCATACTAATTTCTTCCCAAGGCCTCTCGGGTACCGATAAAGGCTTATATAAACCTGTGTTTTGACTAGTCCCTTTTGCCACTTGACAAATCTTGCAACTTTGCACATATTTTTAATAGCTTTCTACAACTAAGGCTAATAATATTGTTCTCCAACAAGTGTTATAGTTTTATCAAAACAAAAATTCCTTGCAAGTCCTCCACTGTGTTTCTCCTTAACCAAATTCATTCTCATTGAACTTCTAAGAATGCACAATTTATTACCTCTGAATAGCATACCATGTTGGATTAAATAATCCAACCACTTTATCCTATCATCTACAATAGGTTCTTTGAAAGCTCACCAATCTTCTCCAAAATCAGGATCCTCTTCACACAACTCCTTCAATTTATTGAATCCAACAACTTCAACCTACATTTCAATTAGCAAAAAATGTCTTCTACTCAATGCATATATAACCCTGTTAGACTTCCCACTTCGATGCTTCAAAACAAATATGTAAATTTATAAAAATTATATCCATTTCATATGCCTCTGACTTAAATTCCCTTGAATACTTAGATATTGAAGTGCTTGATGATCAATAAATAAAACAAACTCCTTAGGAAAAGATAGTGCCTCAACTTTTTCAATGCTTGAACAATAGCATAAAATTCCTAAACATAAATTGAACATCTACTCTTCGCATCATGTAAATTCTCACTAAAGTAAGCAAGGAGTTTACTTTCTTGACTTAGAACAACTCCAATGGCATTACTACTTGCATCACAATCCACTTGAAATCCTTTACTAAAATCGAGAAGTGCTAAAATGCGCTACTCCATCACTTTAGCCTTGAATGAATCAAAACTTATTGCTACCCTTGTAGTCCATATCAAATCTCTTTTGTCCCCTCATGGTCTTAGTTAGTGGTGCACAAATACTATTAAAACCTCTAATAAACTTCCTATAAAAACTTTCCAGACCATGAAATGATCTCACCTTTGTAGAAATTATAGGTGTATAGGACATTCTAAGATAGCTTTTTCTTTTTTTGGATCCATCTTGATTATGACTCTTGAAATAATGAATCCCAAGTATACCAACTACCTCTTCATAAAGTTGCACTTCTTTATGTTAATTGGAAAATTCTCTTCTCTCAAATTTTCAAATATAAATCCGATATGCATTAAATGTTCTTCTAATGTCTTACTAAATATCACTATGTCATCAAGATAAACAATAACAAATCTACCCCAAAACTCTTTCAATAACTCATTCATAAATCTCATAAATATACTGGGTGCATTGGTTAGTCCAAAAGGCACGACCAACCATTCATACAAACCTTCTTTAGTCTTGAATTCTATCTTCCACTCATCACCTTCTCTGATTCGGATTTGATGATAGCCAAGTATTCAAGTCAATCTTGGTGAAGTATTTAGCACCACTCAAACAATCCATGATATCATCCATTCTTGGCAATGTAAGTCGATATTTGATGGTGATCTTGTTTATGGCCCTGGAATCCATGCACATTCTCCATTCTCCACCTTTCTTTGGTACCAAAATAGTAGGCACTACACATGGGCTTAGGCTCTCTCTAATCAAACCCTTTTACAACAATTCTTGCACTTTCCTATTTAGCTCTTCACTCCTTTTAGGAGACATTATGTGGGCTTCCTTGTTAGTAAAAGTTTCTATCGGTATTGTTGATGGTGTTTTCTGCACAACAACAACTTAGATAGAATATGATATCCTATCTCTCTTGAAAGGTAAATCTCTATCATCAAGCCTCAAGAGATAATCCCAAGGTCTCTAATGTCAGGTCTTGACAATGCAATAAAACAACTCAGTGATAAAATGTGAAATGATGGTAATCACAAGGGGACCTTACAAATGAACAATGTTGGAAGTGTACTTTCATCAAATTCAACAATATGGTGATGGTTTTAATCCTAAAACTAACCCAGATTCAAAATAAACAACAAAAAAGATAAGGTTTTCAGAGAGATCCTAATGCTAACACCTAAGATCAATCACAACAATGATGAATGTTGCAAATAGACAGATCCCCAATAAAACCAATCTTTGCTTGATCAAGGACAAACCCACAACTCCATAGAAATGGTGCAATCTTCTAAGGAAACTGAAGATTTTTAGACTATGAACATTCATCCACATACCTAGTAAATGGCGCAATGTAAACAAGTATACAAAGTTGAACTTAGCACAAAATAAGGCCCAAACTAACTTTACATGGCAACTTACAATAAAAAAATTGCTAAAATTATGGACCAGAGATCGATCAACATCATTAACATTTCACCATTGACATGAAAGAACTGAAAAACTAGCGTCTAACATCTAACACCTGAGAATTGAGAACAAGAAACCATAAACTATCAAAGGTAAATACAAAGTTTTCCAAATCAACAACTCAATTGCATTACTTCTCTAGCATTACAAAACAATTTCCAGTCTCTCTCCTCTCCTACAGCTAATTTCTGAAATCTACTTGCCAATTATGGTCTTCTACAACTTCTAATCAGCTCTTCTAACCCGGTCTAACCCCTTACAAATGAGAAGGCACTAACCTTTTATAGAAAATTACATTTTGAATCAATGGCCAGGATTTAATTCATCCAATGACATAAATTACATTTCTAGAAGCATCCAGCTGTTACATTTAATTTTGGAGCTCATGGTACATCATCATCCAATCAATTGCATTCTGTTGCATTATGGCCCAATGACATTAACTTTGAGAAAATCCTCATAGGAGAATAAATACAGCTTCACATGTCTTTCCTTGTTAAATGCACCTCTCTAGTTGGTATACAGTTGCTGGCACAGATTCTTATGCAAGCCCCACTTTAATATTTGAGTTGAACTTTTCCAGATTTTCCCTCTTAACATGAATCCATATGCAAGTCCCCTTTTTTGATTTATTTAATCTTGAAAAATAGATATCATCACTACTAGCTCACATGTCAAAATCCAATCCAAATTAAATTTAAATACAATTTTGGCCCCTTTTCAGAAATTTTCCACTTTCGGAATTTGTTTTTTTCTTACAAAAAATTGCATTTCGAGAAAAAAAAATTTCATTTATGGAAAATTTCGAGATTTTGAGGGTTTGAAGGAATTTTTCAAAAGGAAATTTTCATTTTGGAAAATTTCAGGTTTTTGAGGGCTTGAAGAAATTTTCCAAAAGGAAATTTTGGTATTTTGAGGGGCTGAAGGAATTTTCCAAAAGGAAATTTTGGGATTTTGAGGGCCTAAAGGAATTTTGGGATTTTCGCTCAAGGAGGAAAATCCCGAAATTCCAAGCAAGGTCAAAATCCCCTAAACCTCATAACTTTTTTTCTAGAAGGAATTTTTGAAAAGTTCAAAAAACAACTTGACCTAATTTTGCGTCATCTATCCATTGGTGCAAAATGATTTACACATAACATTGAAAACTCACTTCAAAATCCCGCTTTCCAATTTTCAAGACAAGTGAAGAGCCCCTAGATCCTTAGAATATTGCCTTCATCAAACCAAGTCTTAATTTAATCCCAAAATAACCTCCCAAGAAGAGAAAAACTGAAATTGACAAAGCCAAGGTGCAAAGATGCAAATGAAAAAGAGGGTCCCCGCCTTCGGTGGGGCATGTGTGCAAAAATTGCACAACAGGTATCGAATCAATTTGGTGACTTATCCTTATCGTAGGTGGCAATCCTTTTGGCACATTATTTAAAATATTCGAACAAAAATTAGGCAACAAATCTACAACTAGGAACATCTTCCACTTTTTCTTGGTTAGCTTTTGGAATTAAAAAAAAACATGTTCATGTTTCATGCCATCTAAAAACTTCCAAGCATCAACTACATAAATCCTTGCATTGATGCAAGCCTTACCCATTTCCTCCTTCAATGGCTTCAACTTATGTCTTACTCCATCCTCCATCAATGAGTATAGCATACCCATCATGCATGGATTTCTTGTCAAATTGCAAAGGTCACCCTAACAAAACATGACAAGCATTTATAGGAACAATGTCACACAAAATCTCATCAAAATAATATTCTATCTTAAACTTTACCAAACTTTGTTCATTGACCAAAATTTTCTAATCATTATGAATCCAAGCAATCCAATATAGATACAGGTGTCTTCTTCTCTCAAGCTTCAATTTTCTCACCATCTCTTCAAAACACAAATTATTAGTAACTAGTCTTCTATCAATGATCACACTACATACCTATCATTCACACTTGCACCACGTTCGAAACAAAATCTTCCTCTGAAATGGTTCATTATATTCATTCAACAAGGCTCACCTAATCATTAAGGTCTCTCCTCTTTTAACTTCTTTAGAGTGTGATAACTCTGAAACTTCTTCATTCATGTTTGATGATCTAGCATGGTTTTCAGTTCTCATATTAGTCCTTTCTTGATTGTGAGGGACGTTATATTCACTATGTCCCTCTTCTCCACATCAAAAATAGGTTCCTTGAAAGCCTCCTCTTCTGAATCCTCTACCTAATCTTCCTCTACCTCTAAAATTTTTCTCTCTAAGATGGTAAGAATTTTTTTATTTCATATTTTTGTTGCTACCTTGGTCTTTAAATGTTTTTTTTTTTCTAATTTCCTTAATAAGATATTCCTTTGCTTCTTCCATCATGACCTCTTCCTCTTTTCTTACTCTCAAACTTTCTATTCAATATTTCTTCTACCTTCAATGCAAACTGATATGCATCCTCAATTATGTGCATCCTCAACAATGCCAACTCTTCATGTATGCTTCACTTTAACCCATTGATGTAATGAGATACCTTCTCCTTGTTTGCTTCAACATTTATCCAGTTCGTATCAAGACTTTCAAAATTATTTTGTGTACTCCTTCACAATTCTCATTCCTTTTCTTAAAATTTGCATATTTTTGAGAAACTACAGCTCATAATCCACCAAAATTAATTGTCTCTTCATCTTTTTTTCCATTCTATCCCATCTAGAAATTTTATCTTTTCCTCTCCTTCATCTACCAATCTAGAATTATTTCCAACAAATGATAGCATTTCCTTTTAGTCTTGTTTTTACAAACTTCACTTTTTTAGGGTCTTCAATCTCCTCAAATTCAAACAACTCCTTCATGTATCATTTATCTAGTCTATTAGGTCTTCTAGATTCAAGCTTCTAATAAATGTCAAAACCTCCATCTTTGGTCTTTTCCCAATCTTGGTATGGTTCTCAATAATCTAAATTCTCCAAGACCAATTCCATTTTGTACTTCTTCTTCAAATGGTTCCTCATCCCCAGCTTCATCTTCACTCTCATCTCTTTCTCTATGTACAACTCTTTTTCATAGATCTTCCTCTAATATCTCCACTTGCCTTCTAAGAGCTCTGAAATATTCCATGTTAGGAGGGTTTCTACCTCCCCTCTACCTCTTCCCCTACCTCTTGGGGCCACTCTTGGAGGCATTTTAACAACACCCGCACTCATAGGTCCTATTGCATACTACCTCTCTTTGATGCTCTACCTATAGACTTAGGAACAACCCGCTCTAATACCATTGATGCGAGAGAGTTCCTACAACTCTCAACAACTTCAAACACAAAGAAATTTTAGAGATTAAATAAATCCACTAGAAATCAGCAACACACTTATGGATTTGATTGCTCAATGTCTCTTGCAACATATGTGAATTATATTCAAACTGAAATGATTACAATTACAGTCTTGAAGACTGAAGAAATATATTAAAATTCAAAACTAATGATTTTATATAGGAAACAAAATCATCTATAGGATTTTCTCCTTAATTCTCCAACTTCTTGCAATTGTCCCTTCTTCACCTACAACTATATTCTAGAAATCAAGAACACAAAACTCTAATGCATTTACCAAGATGAGTGTTGCTGATTTTCACCTTCTACATACAAAAACACATCTAAAAACTCTCTCCTAGGAAAGGTTGCACCCACACCCACAACTCCCACATTCTAGAACAAAAAATCCCACAAAACAAAGTCTAAAATGAAATTTCTCCACAACCACTAACTCCGGTAGCTGAGAAACCTCCAGCTCCACGCCTCTATTTTGAGGAGTCAATTAATTTGCATCAATTAAAAGTTTTTTTCTCCCCACTGCATGTTTTCACCACTTCCAGGAAGGCAAGCTTCCACTAGCCGACACAATTATTCTCCCATTTCACCAATTTGAAATCCAAATTCAAATTTTCCAAGTAAGCTCCTCATGGGTGTTCCATTCTTTCCTGAAGCATTAAGAAAATTACATAAAATTCAACTTTCATGACCTCCGAGAATCTCACGCCCCAAATCTAATTTTTGATAATTTAATATTTAAAATGCAATTTCTAGCATGCTTCTCAATGCAATTTGTAAACCAAAATTGTCCAAGTATTTAAATCTAATATTTGGACAATTAAATCAATTAAATACACCAAAATATTAATAGAAACAATTCACTCCAAAATTGAATAAAATTTGTTGATGCAAGATGGCTGGTAACCATAGATGTTCTTACACTAGGTTCAAAGGAATTTATACAAAAAACCAAAAATAATTTCAACAATTTACTCTATTCCACATGTAAGTTTAATATTTTATCTCAATAACCTATTCAATAGATTTATCATTAAGTATTCATAAATTTATACCACATATATTCAATAGACAAGATATTAAATAGTGCACATCACCATTCAAGACTATACAAATCCAAGCAATTAGAGATCTCTTAATCAATTAAGTAATTTGGTAACAACCCTATAAAAATTACCACATTAGAATTTTGATCTTCTTCCTCTAAGTATCCCTAAAATCAAATAATATATAAATACTATTAAAAATCAAGGATAGGGATTTAGGATGGATCTCAAAATTAGAAAAAAGCTCCAAATATATGTGGGTTCTAAATTTCACAATGAACATTGAACTTTGTTAGCATTGGTGGATAATTAGGTTCAAGATTGAGCTGAAACTTTAGAGCCAAGGCTTCCAACGTTGGAACTCAATTCAAACCTTTTTGAATAATGAAAAAAATATTTTTTTATTTTTATAGTAGGGTAAGAGATTGAAACTAAAATAGAAATTGGTACCAAGTTCAAAATCCAAACTCAAGCCCACAACCAACAATACTCATAATTTTTATGCCATACTCATGTTTTTTGGATGCCAAACTAGAATGAGGATTTGGGACCAAAGGCTCCATGTTTTATTTTAGCTTGAGACTCTACTACGTGTTTGAATTTTTATGTTTTAAAAGTGTTGGAAAGTTGTCAGAGTCAAATATAAAATTAAACTTATAACCAAAGGTTCCAAGTTCAATCCTTAATCCCATTTTTTTTTTTAGCATAAATTTAGAGTTTTTACCAAATATTCTACATGTAAAGGGTTTCTAGAATTCATGATGAAGTAAAATGTGTAAAGAACCTTCACAATTTGATAATCCAACCAAGTGATTGCAAATTAATAGGTGTATGAGTTTTAGGGAAGAATTCATTCTTAAACATTTGTTCAAAACCATGAAATTCAATTCACTAATGATTTGATGGAAAAAATACATAAAATTTATTCAAAATTTAATTTATTTAAATAATAAATTTAAATCATAAAAATAATATTCACTAACTATTAGAAAAAAATTAAAAACAATATAGACACAAATCAAATTGATTTTTTTTTTTTAAAAAGAAAAAATAACCAAAATCCACTTAATCTAATATGACAAAAACAAAATTGAAAAAGATCAAAATCCTACTAGGAAATCATAGAGGGGTAAGAACACAAGAAATAGATAATATATTATATACACTCCTTATAACCTAAAGATGGAAACCTATGGTTCAAACATATTAAAATTGAACCAATTCAATTTGGGATACAAGGAGATAGTCTTGGTAGGTTGTTACGAGCTCAAGGTATTATTGGTCAAATGCAAAAGTGAGGAATGATGAGTGGATGATCATGTTGCTAAACAAATCTACTTCCACTCATTTTTCATTAATTCAAGTGACAACACATAGGATTTTGGGTCATAAAGATATTTAGGGCTTGAGGTCAACTCCAAATGTGCTTTCATCATCTAGATTCTCAAAAGTTTGATAAGAAATACAAATAATTAGGAAAATTAAAATTCAATACAAGTAAGGAGTGGATGATGGGAGGAAATTGTTATTTGGAACCATGTTCCAAATTTTTTAAGTTCATTGAAATTCAAAAGCTTGTACAATTGTGAGAGTAGGGATTCCATGGGAACTATGAACTAGTACCAAGGTTTGTGAAAGGACCCAAAATCCTAGAAAAGGGGTAAAAACACTTCAAATAAAATATTTAAAATGACATAAGACATGAAAATAAATATAAAAAAGAATAAATAAATTAACATCTAAATATAAATGATAATTTTTTAAAATATTTTTTTTTAAATGAAAAGAAAAAATAAGAAAAGAGGAGGTCCCTAATTTACTAAGAAAAAATATGAGGTGCATATACAATGAAGAATAAAATATTAATGAGATTTTTAAAATTTATCATTGTTTCCTAAATATGAATCCATCCATAATTCCCTCCCTTAAAAATACCATTAGGTGTTCCTACATATTGACATGTAGAATAGTTAATTCATTTAAAAAAATTAAAGTATAACTTTAACTATTTTTTTAGATACAATTAACTAGTACACAATATTATTGTATTTTATAGATGAGATTACTATATTTCTACTTTAATAAGAATGGAAAAGAGAAAAGTAAAACAAAAACTTGGTAATCAAGCTAAGGGATAGATATCTAGTAAAATTAAGAAATCTAGAATGATTTTTTTATAAAGTGATAATATATATGGTGATATATTTACTAGATGATAGTGTGATCGTGATAGAGTTTGTACATTAACATTGTATTAAATTATATATAAAAACATATAAATTGTTTAAGGAGAAAAAATCTATAAAGTACGAATAAGAGGCATATAAAATAATAATAAAAATATAAAAGGATTATGAATTAATCTAAATTTTACTAAAATTAAGTTAAATAATACAAGTTAAACTAAAGGGAAAAAATTATGAACCTCAATATGAAGAAACTACCAAAAGTAAGTATAGATAGGACAAAGATAAAATGGGTGACTATTACGAAGCTTACCAAAATAGTCAATCCCCTATTTTCATTTTTCAACCTTCATGGGTGTACAAATAAAAAATCAATTATATTTGAGTGTGCTCTCTTACCCTATGTAAGAGTAATACTCAAGAAATAAAGTATGAAAATAAGAATAAGTTTATATATCACTATCCAAATGTGTATGGTAATAGATAAGTTGGGAAGATGAATCACCAAGCATTGCCAAGATAAATTTATTGATAAGAATAAATATAAAATATTGTAAATGTGATAAATCCATAATAAATTAGAAATAAAATGTCATTATCTTGAGAAGATAAATAAAAGGCTTATGATTGGAAGGTTTTCAATAGAAATAAGGTAATTAAAGAAGGTTTCTTCACATACACAAAGAGATGAAGAATATAAAATAATGGAAATAATAAACTATGAGATTAAAAATATGTTAACAAGTACAAGATTCAAAAAAGAAAAAAAAATCTACAAAAGAATGAGAGTAACCATCTCACTAATAATAAAAAGACTAGATTAACTAGTAAACATAAAAACTATGTGTTATTAGTGCCTTAGAGATAAGTTACAACAATAGAGAGATGAATAAAGATAACAAGAAATAATTACAATAGACTTCACTAGTTAAAAATATGGGTAATGATAAATATTTAATTTCTTATTGGATGAGATGAAAATTGGTTGTACACATATTTATGCACTTATACTATTATCTAGGAACATGCATAAAAATGATGATGAAAAGATAAGAAAAAAAGTGTAGAAAAAAAAGAAAAAAAAACTGTATACTTTAAAATATGTTGAGAAAAAAGATAACAAACATAATGTAAAATGTAATTTTATTAAAGATATATCAATCAATTCACAATAAATCAACAAATTACATAGTTCAAATGTGAGTTCTCCTAATTATTAATATAAATCAATGTCCATTTTTTTTGTAAGGATATACTTTTTGTTTCCATTCATTTTTCATTCAATCTAATTTCTTATATTTATATTTTTAAACCTAAGTTCTTATTTCTTAGATCCAGTCATCAACCCCTTCAATTCTCTTATTTTCAATATCTAAAAAATATATATAATATATCTTTCTATCTCTAATACTTGATAATATACATTTGTTTTCAATTTAAAAACATACCATAAATTAATGTCTTATTATACTTTCTATTATATTATACTTTTAAAAATAATGAACTTAAATTCGATCATAAAAAAATTATTGATAAACATCAATAAAAAAATAAAATCTAAAATTAATGTAAACAAACTATGACGTGGTGGAAGGATGCTCTCTTGGATCATCTCACTGTGGGTTCTCCTCCTTCGGGAGTTCCTTTGGTTAGTTCCTCTGTGGAGGCTGACCCTCCCGTGACTTCCTAGGACCCTCTTCCAGCTATCCTTTTCGTGGAGCCTTCTGCTATCTCTATTCCGTTAGAACCTTTTGCTATCGTTGTTCTGTCAAAACCCGCACATCCTTCATTGATCGACTCTGCTGGACCTTTGTTAGCTCATTTCTCCGCTGCTTCGTTGTCGGCTCCCTCAATGTGCGGTGGCTTCTATCCTGGGGTGGCTATTGTGGATCCGCTCCCCTTGCCTCTCTCATTGGTTCTCGATTCCGAGCCTTCCTAGTCAGTTGTGCTGAGGAAGAAGAAGGGCCTCCCCAAATCTGTTGCCTCTTCATGGCCTCGGGTTCGGGGAGTCAATCTTGATCCCTCTATTTTGGGGGTTGTCTAATTTTTTGGTTGTTCTACATCTGTCGGTCAACTATGTTAGAGTAAAGGTTTTAACTTAATTATGTTAATTAAGTTACCTTTATTCCTCTCTTAATATTTCCCTTTAGTTTGCATATTGTGACATTTAATAGTTATATTAATTATTAAATGTCTACCTATTAGGGTTACTTTTAGGTTTGCATGATCTCCTTTCTTAAGGATTGATCCATTGTATATTTTTCATTCTATTTTATTGTTCTGATAATATATCTCTCATATTACAGAGCATCAAACCCTCTCTTGCTTTTTTCTCCATTCTCTTCCTTGTGAGAGGTATCTCTTTGCATGCAGGTGTTCTTGGACTCTGAAGTTGGTTTTGACAACTTCTACATGGTATCATAGTGTAGACTTGCTACATGCCTATTCTTGTTTCAAGAATTTGGAGCTACAGGTTTGATCAGGCTTTCATAGATTTTCAGAGTGATTTTTTTTGGATCTAGCCTACTTTGTTCTTTGGGTTCACTTTGGGCCCAAGTGGACCTTGTCGTTGGATTCGCAGCACTTGAAAACCCCTATTTTCATATAAAGCTTGTCCAATTTGGTCACAATTGACCAGAGAGGCAAAAAGGAAATTTGGCCCCAACGCTATACGACATCATGGCACAAATTTCGAGGTCATTTTAAAAAAAAAGAAGCCAATTTTAAATTTATTTTTAAAAGTTCTTTTTAAAAAAAATTGTGCCTCCCTCACAAAAGGGAGTCGTTGTCGCCCTATAGCCAAGCGGACACCAACAGAGGCGACGACTGCCAGCATTAGTCGTCGAGCCGCCACCTCCACCAATCGGGCACCCAATCACCGCTGGTGCCCAGCTAGCACCGGCCCACCGTCGGAGCTCTGTTGTCATGCCACTGGCTACTCAGCCGCCGCCAGGCCCCTTCTTCAATTATTTTTTGACCTTTTTCTCAAAATCAGGTGTATCTCAGGCGTTTTAGCGCGGATTTTCAAATGAAAATAGGCATTGGAAAGCTGGCTCCGAGCCCATTGTGATGGTGTAGGAATTTTTCCAAAATTTTGTAGTTTGGTTTCATTTTTTTGTAGTCAAATTCAAATGATTTCCTTGCACTCCGAGAGGCATAACTTGGTCATTTTTGCTCCATTTTTTGAAAATGAATAGGAATCAAAAAGCTCTTCTCGTGCTCTATTGAAATCCTCTATTATTTTTTCTAGAAAAAATATCAGGTACACAAGATTTAATCTGAAGACTTTTTTTCCTTTTTCTTGCTTTTTCGCTGAAAAATCACTACTTGGGTTTGGTTTCTTCAATTGTGGGGGTAGTTTTTTTATTTCCTTCCATCATTTACTTCAGAAAACCAGAAACTCTTCACATTAAATATTCATTAAACCTCTCCAAACGTGGCCAAAAACTCTTCTTTTGTTGAACTTCTCACACCTCATAACTACCATACATGGAAGGCATTCATGACACATCTTCTCAGATCAAAGGGGTTGTGGTCCTATTTAGATGCGGTTCAACCAGTTTTGACATGGCCATTTGAGGTTATGCATCATATAAATAAGATGGATGAGGCTATGGGTTTGATTTCCTTACATGTTTTAGACAGCTTGTTTCATCTTGATGGGTGTAACAATCCTCTTCAAATGTGGACCAAGTTCAATGATTTATTTGGTACACCATCAATTAGTTTCATGCACTACATATTGAGGTAGAGTTGACTTCACTTGTACCTGATTATTTTCCCTCTATTGAGGACTTTCTAATGAAATTCAAACAATAAAGATCTCTTCTACAGGGTTGTGGTAAGGTTAAGACTAATATAGAGTGTATTTACCTAATTTTGTCAAAGCTTCATGGGAACTTTTAGATATTCTCATCTACCTTCCATTCCACTATGGATGCCTTGGGCACTCGATTTACCATGCCTACTTTTGAGGTGTCCTATGATCGATTGACTCGAGAGTAAGCCAAGCTCACACAATTGGATTCTCTCATAGGATCAAAGAACCATGCATTGGTTGCCCAGACATCAAAAGGAAAGAAGAAGAAGAAACAAAAGTCCAAGATAGATTCAGTTGGCAGTGAGACTTCTTCCAAGCCCCCTCCAAAGTCAGATTCAAAACCGAAGTACAATCTAAAACAAGGAAAATTTTTGAAGTCTGGTGAGTCTTCCTCCAAGACTAAGAAGTATTCAAGCGATCCTTGCAGTTTTTGTTGGAAGGAAGGACATCTAGTTTCCAGGTGTTGGAAACAATTAAAGGCTTTAGAGGAAGCCATGCAGCAGTAGCGTATCACCTCACCTCCTCCTCCTTCCTCTTCTACAGGGAAAGGACATGCTCTTTCTGCATGAGTTGTACCTTCAGGATCAACTTGGATTGTTGATTTTGGTGCTTTACACCATATGACTCACTCACAGGAGATAGTCACCACCCTTGCCCATAGTGATACTTCACGGATTGTAGTTGGTGACTCAGCACAAATTTCAGTTACAGGTTCTGGTACTCTTTCTTTGGATGGTGGTTGTCTACAGGATGTTCTTTTGGTTCCTGCCATTTCTACAAACCTCCTTTCCATTTATCAGATTTGTCATTCTAGCATTGGTAAGACAGTAGAGTTCTCACCACATGATGTGGTTATTCAAGATTTTCATGATCCTAATTTGGTTGTTGCTACTGGGAGTGCAGATCCTAAGATTCGCTTATACAGGTGTGATGGCTTTGAGAGTTCAAACAGTTCAGGCTTCTCTCTTATAGCACATGCAAACATAGTGAACAAGCTTTGGCATGAGCATTTTATCAATGTGTCAATTATAGATATCTTCAGCAGATGAGTAAACAGACACTTTTGATTGGGCTTCCACAAATATCATGTACTGATGGTGTTTGTCGAGGATGTGCTCTTGGCAAGGATCACCAGGATCCTTTTCCTATGGGTAGAACCTCATGTGCTAAGGCACCTTTGGAGTTGGTTCACAATGATCTCTTATGTCCTTTTCCACTCCTTTTTCTAGTGCTAGATATGTGCTCACATTTATAGATGACTTCTCCAGGCGTACATGGGTGTACTTTTTGAAGTACAAGTTTGATGTCTTTGATTCATTTTGGATCTTTAAGACATTTGTGGAGAAGCAGTCTAGACTTTCTATCAAGAGGATACACACTGATAATGGGGGGGAATATGTTAATCAGGTTTTCAGAGATTTTTGCACTGAGCATGGTTTACAGCATCAGTTTATAGTTCCATACATCCCTCAATAGAATGGTGTTGTTGAGAGAAAGAACAAAAATTTATGAGAGATGGCCAATTGTATGATACAGTCTCGAGCTATGGATGCTTCCTTTTGGGCTGAGGTAGTCAATTGTGCTAATTACATTCAGAATCATATGCCTCATAAGGCATTCCGACACATGACTCCTGAGGAGGCTTGGACTCATGTCAAGCCTAATGTTTCTACATTCTGAGTTTTTGGTAGTGAGGCTTGGGCATTTACTTTGGATGCTTAGAGGAAAGCCATGGAGAGGAAGAGTCAACAACTCATATTTGTTGGCTATTGTGAGGATGTTAAGGCATACAGGTTGTTTTATCCTGATTCCAGAGAGGTCTTGTTTCGGCAAGATGTCTAGTTTGATGAGCGGTACCCTCAAATGGATCCTCCATCATCAACTTCTCCCTCACTGCCTACTACTTCCTCTTCACCTCTTGAGGATTACATATCTTCTGAGGATGATACAGATGATGACCCACCATCTCCACCACCACCAGATACTTAGCATTTTCCCAAGTGGGCCAATGTTACTATTGAGGCAGCTGGACCTTTAGCAGGTGATCCTTCAAATACTCATCGTACTCATGCTCAGACAGCTAGTACTAGTCTTTTGAGTCATGCCATTTCAAATGATAATTAGAAGTTTTTAGAGGCGACAGGTTACCTTGAGTGGGATAGGGCCATGGATGAGGAGAATTCTTCTTTGATGATGAATCACACTTGGGATCTTTGTCCTCTTCTGAAAGGGAGAAAGTTGGTTCGGTGCAAGTGGGTGTACCGTACCAAGTATGCTGCAGATCTGGTTCAATTGATAAGTACAAGGCATATCTTGTTGGGAAGGGGTTTTCTCAAGTGGAAGGTATTGATTACTTTGAGACCTTTGCTCCTGTCACCAAGATGAACTCTATTCACCTTGTACTCTCCCTTGCAGCTTCTCAAGGATGGACAATGTTTTAGATGGATGTGAAGAGTGCCTTCTTGCATGGGGACCTACATGAGGAGATCTATATGGAGCAGCCTCAGGGTTTTTTGCAAGACTCTTCTTTGGTTTGCAAACTTCAGCGATCATTGAATGGTCTCAAACAAGCCCATCGGGCTTGGTATGAGAAGATGGACTCCTTTCTGCTTGCTTCTCACTTCACATGCTGTCATTTCGATCACACAGTGTACATTCAACCTCATGAGGGTGATCTTTTGATACTTGTGTTATATGTTGATGATATCATTATTACATGTAGCTCATCTTCCATGATTTAGAGTGTTCAACGAGCTTTGATGGAGTAGTTTGAGATGACAGATCTTGGTCTTCTGCACTATTTTTGGGCCTACAAATTATTTAGTCTTCGGATGGGATTTCCATACTTCAACAAAAGTATGCTCTTGATATGCTCCAGTGGTTTGGCATGCTTGATTGCAAGCCTGCCTCCACACCATTTCAGTCAGGTGTTGTTTTGTCTACCACTTGCACTACTCCTTTAGTAGACCCCACTTTATACAGGCAGTTGGTTGCCAATTTTTTGTACCTGACACACTCACGTCCTGATCTTTCCTTTGCATTTGGACTTGTCTCTCGATTCTCACATGATTCTCATGAGAGTCATTGGAAAGTTGCCAAACATATCTTGAGGTACATTCAGGGCACCACTTTTTATGGCATTCACTATACTTCAGGAGCTCCTCACATTATTGGCTTCACTGACTCAGATTGGGCTAGTGATGTCAATGATCAGAATTCTACTTCTGGCTTTGTTTTTTGTCTTGGTTTTGGTCCTATCACATGGTCTTGTAAGAAACAGTCTTCTATTGCATTATCATCTACAGAGGCTGTACTGAGCAGTTGTGCTAGCTAGTCAGGAGATTTTATGGCTTCGACAGTTGATGATTGAGTTTGGTTTACCTCCTAATAGTTCCACTACTCTTTGGTGTCACAATCAAAGTGCTATTCACATTTCCCACAACCCAGTGGAGCATCAATGGACTAAGCACATTGAGATCCACATGCACTTCATCAAATAGTTGATTCAGGATGGTTCTCTCATCTTGGAGTACATTTCTACAGAGGAGCAGGTTGCAAACATATTCACTAAACCTTTGGCATCATCGCACTATCTTCAGTTGTGCTCCATGATTGGGGTGAAGGAAGTTGTCCTTGGGGGGTCTCAGTGAGGCCTTCCTTCCTTCATTTTTTTTTCAGCATGCTTTTTCCATCTCTTTTTGGAGAAGAGTTTTTCCCACGTGGTTTTCTCTTTCACTCTGCTTTACAGAGATTTGGTTGTATTTAGGTATCTGATCAAACCTAGTTGTCGAGACCCTTGTTTGCTTTCATGCATTGTAGTTACTTTTTCTTTCTTGCAAATTTTTGTAGTTGCACTCTTGCTCATCTTAAGGGGGGTGTTAGAGTAAAGATTTTAACTTAATTATGTTAATTAAGTTACCTTTATTCCTCTCTTAGGATTTCCCTTTAGTTTGTATATTGTGACATTTAATAATTATGTTAATTATTAAATGTCTACCTATTAGGGTTACCTTTAGGTTTGCATGATCTCATTTCTTAAAGATTGATCCATTGTATATTTTTCATTGTATTCTATTGTTTTGATAATATATCTCTCATATTACAAAGCTTCAAACCCTCTCTTTCTTTTTTCTCCATTCTCTTCCCTGTGATAGGTATCTCTTTGCATGTTCTTGGACTCTGAAGTTGGTTATGACAACTTCTACAAGTCATTTATTTTTGTTCTTTTAGTTCAAGTTTTGTTTGAACTGTGCTTTTTTTTAACCCTTTGGGCTTCTATGTGAAGGGTACAACACCCTGTAAATGTTGCTTATCTTATCAAAAACAAACAATGATCACATGCAATGTTTCCATTTTATAACGTATGCATAAAGATACCAATAAGGCTCTTTAATTAGTATCTAGAGTTAGTGTCATCCCAATCAAAGTGTAGGAGATTCGTTAGACTTGTTCAAGTAAGTTACATAGAAAAATAAGTTTAAGAAAAGTATTTTAGAAGTGTATCATAATTTCTCGTATTTTTAAAGGTTGAAGTTTATTAATTAATATTAAAATATAATTAAATCATATTTTTTCAAATTTAAATTTTTTAAGGATATATTTTTCGTTTTCATTCATTTAAATCTATTATCTTCAACTTTAAAAATAACAATTTTATTTTATTTCAAATTTATTTTAGAAAATGTATTTATTTGTTGCAACATATGTATCAATAGGCATAAACCAGTTATCATAATTATCATAATTATTATAGCTATCATAATTGTAAACGAATATAATTAAAAGTTGATAGGCATAAACTAATTGTAATCCTAGTGAATTAAAAATTTAGAAAACTGATTACAATAGACATAAGCTAATTGTAATCCTAGCCAATCAAAAATTTAGAAAACTGATTACATTCTCAATATAAATGATCGATTATAATTAAAATGTTGCTTCATATTTTATGGGTTTTTATTTTTATAAGGATAAAAATTGTAGGTGAGTTAAGATGAATAACAAAGACAAATGACTCATGCGCTGCTGCACAACAAAACTGTTATATTGTATTGGTTGAATAAACAGTATTACATTTGCCTCTTTTATAGAGGACTTCGAAATTACAAAGGACTATTTTAATCCTAGGTCAATTAGGTTAAACATTTAATGTTCTTCACACTTATCCTAACTAATATTGTTTAATAGTTGTGCCTATATTTATTTAATATTGGTGGTGGATATTACATATCCCAACAAAAACGTGGTCTTTGAAAAGGTCCCAAATTCTATTACAAAGAGAACAAGCTCAACAAAAATAGCCCCACGAAAACAAGCCAAACAACACCAAAAGACAAACAACCTCAAACCAGCCATGTAGCAGCAAACAAATGATACCTCACAAGGAAGAACAATCAACCAACACAGTAAATCAGCTACAAAAGAAAATTCACTAAAACTAAAATGACATGAAGATAAAATACTTCAGATTCTCACATCATCCCTACCCATCAGCTTGATACACATTTTCTTCTTAGTAGAACTCCCATGCTCTGGAGCCAAACTTGAATCAGAAAGGTCAATCATAGTCATCAAGTTCTCAGCTTTTTCTATATAACCAACTTCAAGACGAGCCTTAATCACAGAAGAGGAATCATTGATCTCGTTAGCAAAATTTCTAATCAGAAATAAAGACATTTTTTTGTTCTTAATTTGATTGTATGCAAGTTTTTAATATCAATATTTCAAACCATACTTTCTAATCTACCAGAATGATAGAAAGCTCAAAAATATAAAGATAAAAGAAGTCCCCTCACCACTTTGAAATTCAGACATTTCAGCATCATTCTAAGGAAGGCAAGGCGCTGGCTGAACCTTCACCCTCCATACATTTTGCTGTCTTTGATTAATCGACCTTGTTGCCCTTGAAGCAATCTGCAATCTGCATGTCTTTACAAACAAATATTTTATTGGGTAAGTTTATCATAGAATAAATTCTGAACCTTTCAGTGCATGCACAAACAATATTTACATGGTATCGAAATCTTAGATGAGACTGTACAATTCTTTCTTGCTGTTATGTAGTAAGTAGAAAATTTCAACATACATATTCGATATTCAAAGTCACGTGGTTTCATTTTATGCTCAGCATCTGTCCTTAAACATTGAACGAAACACGTATAGCAACTCAGCCTTTTTCTAAATCTGTACACACAGAAAACTAACTTTTGATATATTTGCGAAAGCAAATAAGGAGAACAGGATAAGGAACACAAATAATGTACTGATTGAAGATCAGCCAATCAATATCCAACTCTACATGTTTAAAATTCTCTATCATCATCTTAGATAACAGGTTACAACTGACTACGTATTGTTTAATTTGGCAAAATTTAGAATGTCAAAAACTAGAAACCAATTAAACAATACTAATAAACCATAAAACCACGAGAGGAGAAATCAATGCATTATCGAACATAATTGAGTTCCTTGTGGGTTACATGAAATCTCTAATGGAAAAATATTAGTCACCCAAATAATTCAATGACTAACATTCATATGAAACCTTAGAATTCATTATCAATGAACGATACATGAGAAGAAGAAAAAAAGAAAAAAAAGATAATGATGATGATGATAAAGAAGATGACAGAGAACACAATAAAGAAGATTCATACTTAAGATAAAAGTTCCCAGACAAAAGAAATTATTTTAACTGTAAAAAGGAGTTTATAAAAAAGTCTATCAAATTATGAAACCATTTTAATTGTAAAAAGGAGTTTATTAAAAAGTCTATCAAATTATGATGATGACGACAACAAAGAAGATGATGGGGAATACAAGGAAAAAAAGCCATACATGTAATTTTAAAGATAATAATTGTCCGAGAAAATAAACCACACTTTGAGTTTATTAAAAAACATCAAATTATGATGATGACTACAGACAGAGAAAATTATGTTGAATACAAGAAAGAGATGCCATACCTGTGATTTTTAAGATAAAAGTTGTGGGAGAAAATAAGCCACACTTTAAGTTTATTAAAAATATCAAATTATAATGATGATGATATACAGACAAAGAAGATGATAGAGAATACAAGGAAGAGAAGTCATACCTGTGATTTTTAAGATAAAAGTTGTGGGAGAAAGTAAACGGCACTTTGAGTTTATTGAAAAACATCAAGTTATTATGATGATGACAGATAAAGATGATGGAGAATACAAGGAAGAGAAGCCATACCTGTAATTTTTAAGAAAAAAATTATGAGAGAAAATAAACCACACTTTAACTGTAAAAAAGTTTACTGAAATAATACTTAAAAACAAATAAATCATACCTTAAATTTATAAAAGAAGTCTAATTCCAACTTAAAATATTTTTACAGATCCGTAAAATGACAAAAGAAAATACCAATAACCTGTTTCATGACTCTTAAGAAAGAACCCAGATTTACAGATTTCAATTTATCACCTCCACCCACCCGACAAATTGAAATCTTCAAACTGGGTTTCCTCTGGAGAGTCAACCATATTCTCTTTGTTACGTACCCAGGATAGAAACTGAAAACCTAATTGTATAGCTAAATACTGAAGCTTGCCTGATAAAGCAATGAGCAGTAGAAGCATGTGATACGTTTAAGATTGATTGGTGGAGTAGATGATTTCGTAAGCCATTATGTAGAGAATATTGTACCATTGGCTATAAATCCAAAAAGATGCTTTCAAAATTGTCCCACCAGTTTGTTAACATAAAAGCAGTCGTCATCTGATTGTTTAAAAGCAAAGGACATACCTAGTGGAGTCGGTGAACTGCACAAAAATACTTTCTCATACGTTGCACAGCAGGCGCAGAATCTATAGAAAATATGTGATTCTTACCTTTCGCTTTCTATACGCTTTGGATGGTATTGATTGGATTGCCTGCTTCTTTTTAAGCAACATTGAATGATTCCTCTGATAATTGCCTTCCCTTGAACACCCCATAACAATTAATATTTTTCTTGGCTATGCGGGTGAGAAAGACGGGCTCATCCAAACATTTTATTCTCTTTGGATGGTATTGTTTGTAGTCTCATGAACAGTCAGCACGACATCATTAACCTGGGAAGAAAGTGGAAAGGTTTACCGATTGCTGCTCAGTTTTGCTTCGACATAATCGAGTCACTGTTTTAGTTCTTTCAAGAACGAGTAAGATGGCAAAGGAAATCTTAAATTCTTCATGCACTTCTTCCATAAGCTAATGAGTTTTCCAACTCAAAATTTGCATGAGTATACTTATTATTCTTTTATTTTGAAACATTTTATTAGATCATGATAATAACAATAAGAGAGTTTATATGAAGGTTTATGATAAAAGGTGGATGATTTGTATGTGCAATTTAAGAGTTGAAAACGTAGTATCAATTAAAGTGATGTTAAGATATAAATAGTTATAAAGTCATTATAGTATAAGAGGGAGGAGGTGGTAAATCATTTTAAAGATAGGGATTAGGTCAAGGATAGGAGGATCAAGAGCCACATAACAATCCTAAGTATTTTGAATTAAGTAAAGGAATGGGCATTCCCTAAATAGGTGCTAGAAACACAATAGCTCTTGAAGAAACACCACCCTAGAGTATAGTTGCATACGCAAAATGTTTAGAGGTAGTCTTACCGCGTGGAGAAAAACTCCAACCTCTCTATTGAAGAGGGGAAAAGAAATGACTAGGTCTATGTGAATGTCTCATTCATTTACAATTTCATGAGTGGCTAATCATGGGTTGGGTTGTTAGGTAGAACTATGCTTGAATGATGCATGGAACACTCCTCCAATGAACAAAAAGGTCATGAAAGTGTGATGAAACCCCAAAGCCACTTTTTGACTTGCACCTAGATTTGAAAGAACATAGAGGTGAGCATATGAACTTTCTCATTATTACATATTTTCTTATAAAAGTTCTCACTGCTAAAGATAATAGAATCCCTAGGCTTCCAAAGTTGGAAAAAGATAGCATCTATGAAGGGGAAAGAAGGTCATGATTTCAAATCAAAACACTTTGAACCCATGAACAAGTTTAGAAAACTTGCTTGATGGTCTCAAATTTGTTACAGGAGTGATATCCTAGATGAGGAATCCTTTCACCTAAAGTCCAACACATGCTAAAAGAACACCAAAGAAATGGTGAATTTTAAAGGCTTGAGATTCACATGCAAAATCCACTTAAGTTCAAAAAGTTAGGTTTGGAGAAAAGAATTTAACTCATACTAACAATTTAACCTCCTAAGAGTCAAGAAAAAGGGTTAAGAATCTTGTATAAGAACCTAAGATCATACACAAAATTACAAGTGTTAAGCTTTCCATTAGGAAATTGTTGGTTGAAGACCCAACTTATATTTGACATAAGATAAGGCATAAGTTCCTTAATAAGAATATTATAAGACAAATTCAAGAAAGTTAAACTTGTATTTCCTCTAAAGGATGGGTTAGGGGTTTTTCCCCTAAAAGTAATATTTAGATAGTATGAATAATTTAAAAAAAAAAATTGAGAGCTTTAATGCTTGAATTTTCAACTAAATGTACTTGTACATGGAAGTGGGGGACAAAAAGTGGGGTCAAAAGTGAAAACATTTTCCCTAAAATCAACAAAAGTTAAACTTCAATTAATAATTCAATATATCTGCATTTAAATAAATTAAGACGTGATAAGAATAATTTTTGTAGTGCTTGGAATCTAGTTTTCAAACTACTATTTTTTTTTTTAATGGTGAAGATTAAGAAGGGTCAAATAGGGGAGCACACAAAGTGGTGTTTTTTGTTAAAAAAATATAACATAGTGTCAAATGTTCTTCCCTTAAACCTTTGGCTTCAAAAAATTATTTTGTAGGTCCCTTTAGCCAAAAACAAAAAGCTAAACTATTGTAACATTTGCTAATTTTTATGATTTTTTTAATTTTGAAAGTGAAAAAAATCATAAAAATAAAAAATTGAGCAAGCTCCCCAACTAACATTGAGAAAAAAAATATATATTTCTTGAATGTGTATGGAATGGAGTGTAGAATATAAAAAATGTAATTTATTTCAAATTTGAATGAGTGGATAAAAATAATACCAAAAGAGCAATGTGTCTGTTTGGATTTTAGAAAAAAAATGGTTTGAAAGTTAAGACAAAACTTGATTTCATAGTGGTGTTTTATTGAATAATGTCTTAATATTATGAAATTGATGAAGAGCATGCTCATGATTTATTTAATTCTACCTTTTAACAAAATATGAAATTAGGTACCTTACATGCAGGCCCAACAATTAGGATTGGATATCCAAGCCTAACAATGGATTTCCAAAGAAAATACAAACAAAATACATGCATGCTATAGATTCAAAAGAGAGAGAGCCCACTAAGAATTTCATTAATTTTTAAGACAATTATAACATTAGTGTGTTACAATATTCTCATGTTATCTTATATTTTGTTCATTTGTTTTCCCCCAACATAATGCACTTTCCCCTAAAGGTAGGCTAAATTTGTTAATAATAGGGTATCACTAGATGTTATGGTCATTAAAGGAAATACCACCTTAAACCCATCACTAACCCACTCAAGAAATTCCTTAAGTTTCAAATCAAAGGTATTTTAGATTCTGAGTAGAAAATGAGCCACCAATTTTAATTAACATTGAGGTGACAAAGAGAGTATGAAAACCAACTCCTTTCTAGGATTTCTCACCATAACTTATACTAAAGAAGATGTAATTCTCGAGGATAAATTTTTAGTACTTCATTTTATAATGGAATGAATACTCTAGGGAAAAATTGCAATACATTATGTAAAGATATTAGGACTAATTTGCATTGTGATAATAGTCATGATGAGAGGCTCCAATTAAGGAAATTCTAGTCATGTAACACACATGCATATATAAGTTAGAAGTCACAAGTAATGATAAAGAATACGGGAAATGACAAAAATAATGATTTTCTTTAATATTAAATACACGGGTTACAAAATTGAATGAATACAATGCATGTAAATGGATAACAACATAATGTGTGTCCCATTTTTTAGCATTATTGAGCTACCAAAATCAACATTTTTATTATATTTTAAATTGTGTCAATTATACTAAATTACTAGTCAAGATTTTAAGGATGGTGTAAAATGATAAGCTATGAAATTTCCTATGTAGATTCAATTTATAATTTTTTTTAAAATAATTATTTCTATCATCTCAAAAGAAATTCAATCAGATTTTATTTTTCTATTATTTATTGAGTGACATTTATTGTATCACATAACTATCACTACAAATAATATATTTCCATGATTTCTTCAAATTGGGCTACAAACTCCAATGCTTAGAGCATATATATTTTTTGGTAATTTTTTATTGAATGGTATTTATGAATAATTTTTTGAATGGATACTTACAAAAAAAAATTATCTATATTTTGTTGCATCACATTTATCTTAGCATATATATCTAAATTATTTTATTCATCAAAACTAGAATGACCATGTATAAGGTAGTATATTTTTTGATAATTTTAAATAATTTTTTTTATTCTTCATGTCTTAAATAAAGGTTATTATTTTTTTTGTAATGGATCTACTTTTAGAATATATGATATTGAAAACAAAAATACATATTACTTTTGGAAAGCTAACATTTAGGGATACATACAAAATGAATTTTTTGAATGAATTCATATGATCCCCCAAAAGATGAATCATATTATTCTTTTTTATAATATTTTGATTGGTGTAGAATAGACTCCATTAGGGGTTTGATTTAAGATTGGGGTTTCTCTCCAAGAGGGTTCAACTTAAGGGGCTTTGATATAAATCTATTTGATTGAAACGAAACCCCTCTAGGATTAAATTATGCTATTTAGACATAAAATTATAATATTAATTTGGTGAGAAATCTAGTCGCTATCATAAATTATGGGACTTTGGTGATATTTATATATTTCCCCATGGCTAAGGGCTTTTTTGTTGCTAAGTTTGATAATGCTCAGGATAGAAACAAAATCTTATGTGATAATTTTTTTAGCTAGGAGGACAGATTTTTGTTGATGATTAAGCCTTGGCATTCAAATTTCAACCCTTCTTCTAACACATTTAATAAGATCTCGATTTGGGTTCAGCTTCCTAATCTCCCCCTCCATTTATGGGTTGATCCTCTTTTAGAGGAAGTGGGTGATGCCCTTGGAGATTTTTCGATGGTGGATGATGAATCCTCTGATATTTTTCACTCCACCTATGCCCGCATATTGGTTGAAATGGATGTTTCAAAAGGGTCGCCTGTTGAGATTTTACTCAAATCTTCTAAGGGTTCTTGGGTTCAATCTTTGGACTATGAAGGGATTCCCTTCTGATGTAGAAGATGTTTTAAAATAGGTCATGCGGCTACACAATGTGGATTTGAGAAAAAAGAAATGAAGGCTACATGGTGGAAAGGTGCTTTTCAACGAAAATATACGGTTGAGAAGAAATTTGAGCAACATAGGATTTTTTCTGAGGTGGTTGCATTGCAATCATAGGGTCTAGGGGTGCATCCTCTCTGGATGTCGCAAATGGTGGGGTCATTGGTGTTGTACAAGATTATCATGTTGAAACGCCTAAAGAGAGAAAGAATGGGCCTCAAGCTGTCATTTCTGGTGATAGCTTTCTGGCTATCAATTCTGGTGGCTTTGTTGATAAGGCCATGCCTACAGGGAGGAATATTGATGAATTCTCTAAGAAAGTGGTTGCAGAAATTCATTCTCAAGATATTGGTGTGTTGGCTTGGCATGATAAGGCATCGCAAGTGGAAGAGGGTTGGATTTCTGTTAAGGGCAAGAAAGCTAATTTCTCTAAGCCTTCTTTTGACATGACTCTCTGCTCTCACAAGAGTAGCTCTAAATGTAAATCTTGATGGTTCTTGGTTGGGGGCTAGTTTTTGGCTGGCTGCAGGCTGTTCTTTTTGCAGCTTTGTTTTCAGTTGTGGGAGCCTTTTTTTAAAAAAAAAAACCCATGTTCTTTGGCTTTGGATGCCTTTTTTACCCATGGTTTTTTGTGCTGTCATGGTCCTTATGTTAGGACAAATTTTTGGTTGAGGGTTCCTGATCCATTCAAAATCTGATTGTAAAGGGTTTTAGGTCCCTTCAAAACTTGCTTTTACCTTAACCAAAAAACTTACAATATTCATTAAAATTTACTCAAATTTGATATTAATAAAAAATATTTTAGTTAAATGTAGATTAGAAAGTATCTCAAATCCACAAATTGGTCATATCAACATGTAGTCTAATCATCAATTGTAACCACAATTTTATACCACATGGATATTGTGCTAACTATCCATATCCAAAACTATGTGAATCAAGTCAATTTTGATCTCTATATTACCGCACACATGCTTACTGCACCTTCATGCAATCCTTACTATTACATTTTGGACCCAAATTTACTTTTTTTGTCAACTCCCGCATGCATTAATACTACACATTTTTTCCTCTATCATATACACCATAACACGTGCGTAAAAATTGTATGGCATATGCCTAGTTCTTGTTTCATTATATTGGCACAAAGAAAATCACACAAATTATATGAGCTTGATATATGACACTTTTTATTTATCCCAACATGAAGAATAATAGGTTTGAATTGCCACACAAATTATATGAGCTTGATATATGGCACCTTTTATTTATCCCAACATGAAGAATAATAGGTATGAATTGTAACATAAATTGTAGTATAAGTTTGAAAATTATGAAGGAAAAAGGCTTGATGATCCAATATATAATTTCTTTTCTATGATATTTAGTATGTGTGTGTATGTGTGTATTTATTTATATATGTATACATACATATACATATACATATACATATACATATATACATACATATATATACATGTATATATAATATATAATTGTATATATATACACATATATACATATGTATACATATGTATGTATACATATATACATATATATACATACATATATACATATGTATACATACATACATATATATACATACATATATACATACACACATATGTATATATTAGAGAAGGGAGAACAAATAAATTTAAACATTTCCTCTTGAATTAACCATTTCCAAGATAACCTCCTACAATTCTAGATAACCATTTAGACTTAGGAGAGAGTTCTCATGGATCTTACAAGGTTGATCCTATAATAGTGTGTCCTACTTATGGAATGTATGAGGATTTTTTTTTGAAATCACATATGTTTTAGAAAAATTAATGATTTAATCCTTAATGGGTTCCATCTAAAGAAGTTTTACTAAAGGAGTTTGGATCAAACCCCCTTTTATAGTACTCACCTAGGCTCAAATTAAATCCTCGATGGAATCTCCTTCACACCTATCAAAATACTTTAAAAAAATTATTTCACCTTTTAAGGAATCAAATGAAACATATTCATAATTTTATTTATAAGTATGTAGCCCTTATTATTATTTTTAAATGAATTATAATTTTTATATATCGAATATTTAATATTATATTTTAAAATAAAGTTACAATAAATGTAGGTCTCTTACAAAAATATCTCTAATCAAGACACTAGGAAAAATAGTAAACATTGCTAGAAAACTCTCCAAAAAAGTTGCACACTCCACATAGATGTCCTTGATTTAACGCAAAAATAAAATTTTAATTTTGACTTGAATATGTTAAGATAAATGTGCTACAAAATAATATAGGTCTAAAATTCTGGCTAGTATTAAAATTCAAAAATTAATAATAAATCAAATATTTAAGAAAAAGTTACCAAAAAGCTATAAATGTGTTTTGAAGCTATAATTCTAATAAATCGTGTATTTTTTTAATTTGTCATTAAAGTTAAGTGTCATAGGATAATGTCAATAAAAATAATAGAAAACTATTAATTGAAAAATAAGAAATAAATGAGTGATACAAATAATTATTTAAGAAATTAAATAAAATTAAATATTGAACCTAAATAGAAAATTCAACAACTTGATTGTTTACATTTTCATTAAATTCTTGATCATTTGTTTGCTATATTAGACAAAAATTTAAAAATATTGATTTTGAGCATCCTAATCAGGCTAAAACATGAGAAACACTATTATGGGTCACACACAAGTAAAAAAAATGAGAAATGAAAGAACAAGGTCACAGAGATGAGGTACACTATGTCACAATGGTAACCCATCAATTTATCACTAGTTTCCACATTAGAATTACAAGTCAAGATATCAAAATCAACATATAAAATAATACTATTCTTCTATTTATTCTTCTTCTTCCTCCTCCTCCTCCTCATTCTCTTTTTCTTATCATCATCATCATCATCATCCTATCCCTTAGAATACACATCTTATGATGTGAAATTTCTCCCTTAGATTCCATATTTAACTCAGAAGAATATAAGTCTCAAACTTGGATTTTTCTTCCCTTATATTTTGAATATCTATAGAAAATATCTCCTCAAATATTATTTCCAAGAGTGATTAGGTTCCTTCCTTTTTCTCTTGTTGAAGCCCCCAACATGATGTTTCTAAAATAGTTTTTGCAATAAATTATTAAAAATAAGCAAATAAATTTTAAATTTTTACACCAAATTACTATGGTCAAGATCTAAATTCCCACAAAAACTCTCCTAGAAATTTTCTAATTTGTACCCTTGGGAGAAAATATGGTGAAAAATCTAGCTTATGTAATAAATCCAAATGATCTCAATTCAAGATTGTGTTTTCTTCAATATGCTCTTTATTAACCCTCCATAACTTAGAAAATAAAGAATTGTTTTTGGAAAACCCAATCCTATAATAAGTCCTTCAATGATACTCCAAATAAGCTCAAATCTAGACTATGGTAGACTCAATATGGACCTAAAATACCTTCAGATTATATATATAAGTAGAAGATGTTGGAAGCTTGATTTTTTTGTGAGTTTCTTGGGTGTTTTCATTGATGCCAATCCCTTGTATAAAGAGAATCTTGGAATTGTTTTTATTGATGTCAACACATGTTGGTGTTTTCATTCATGTCCTATTCAGTATAGTTGCAGAGGTTGTTGGCCTAACTTTTGTTTGAGGATATTGTTGTAGTTGGAAAGTGTTGCATGTTGTAAATGTTGTAGATGTGTTGTAGAGATGTTAGTAATGTTGATAATGAGGTTGGTTCACTTGGTTTCCAAGTGCTTTTGAGAAAATTTCAATAAAAGAGAGTTTAGTGTGACAGAGTGGTGTTTAGTGTTTTGCTTCACATTTCTTCACGATTGAAGATATGATCACGTGGTTTAGATGAGATGATAAAATATGTTCATATGTTTTATATCCAAATTTTTAGGATTTGGATCATACTTCAATGAAAGATGTGTTTGACAATATATTTGTTCGGAGAAAAAGGGTGTCTAGGAGAAATGAGATCGCTCCACATTTGTCTACAATGAAGGTTTTGGTGTTGCAGATTTGGTCACATTCTTATACCATTTATATCAACCTTCCCTTGAAGTTTCGAGTGCTTAGTTGTCCCACAAATTCTTCTAGTGTGTTGGATGGTTGTGCCAGTATGACTGGTTGCATAAAATGAAGGTGTTATTGAGTTTCAGGTGGTTGCAACAATTGTGCAGAGTATTCTGGTGATGCTAGAATATTTTGATATGTTGTATGGATATTGCGGAGTGTTGTTGTGTGGTCTGTGATATTTTTCTAGACCTTGAGAGGTGTTCTTGTGGTTTCTTTTTAGTGTTAGTGTAGACTTGGCTGACTTGGCGTGTTAGCACTAATTGCAAAGGATAATTATTGTTTGAGGAAGTGTTGAGAAGTGTGTTGGTGTAGATTTGGGTCCTAGATAAGTAGTGGCATGGTCTGCCTTCATTTATTTCCTCGATGGAAGTGTTTGGTGCCAATCTATTTGGTGTTGCATGGTTGAGGTGCATACATTTCCTTAAGGCTGACCTAATTGAGATTGTTTTAGGTCATGAAGGGTATGAATGTAAGGAGAATTATTGTTTGGATTAAGAGTAGAGTATGAGATGTGAAAGATGAAAATGTGATCAACTATGATGATCTGAGTGTGAGTCTTAATTCCTATGACTTCTTAATGCAGTGAGTAGAAGGTGTCTACATTTAGTTTTTTTGATGAGTTGTTTATGATTCAATAGAATTGTACCTTTTTCATATGAGAGATGCATTGTTAGTAGTTCAAATTGGTAGTGATCCACCCCTTCTTCGATTCTTCTTTCTTCTAGATAGTAATTCCTTTGGTAGTGATCTTTCTTTATCTTTCTAGGATGTGAGCCTTGGTGTATTTGGTGTTGCAATTCATATATTAGTGAGCTAATCCTCACCATTTTTTTCCCTCCTTGGTTTCTCCATGAAAATATAATTTTGTAATGTCTTTAATGTGTTTGCATTACTTCTTTACATGTTTACATTTTGTTAATGCATGTTAAGGGTTTAAGGGATAATGTAGATCTGATTTTTAACGAAGGTTTTTGATGTTTTAAAGCATACAATTGATTCACCCCCACTCTCAATTGTCTTGTGCATATAACAATTGGTATCAGAGCTTTGGTTCCTAGGAAGAAGCTTAAGTGCTTGAGGTAGATTTGAATGGCACACAAGAAAGGTGTAAAAGCTCCATTGTTCGATGGAGCAAATTTTACCTACTGAAAAGCTAAGATGGAATCCTTTATGGTTTCTCTTGGATTTGGACTTTGTAAGTCTATTGAAAAAGGTTATACTGTGCTTAAAAATTGTCTAACAAGTGATGATGAGATCAAGGATTATGAAAAAAATGACAAAGCAAGGAATGCAATCCTAAGTGGTCTTTTTGATTCTAAACTTTGAAAGGTGATAAGTCTAAAGTTTGTTAAAGAGATCCAGACAAAGTTGGAAGGTATCTATGAAGGAGATGACAAGGTCAAATCAATGAAGATGTAGAACTAAAAATCCAAATTTGAAACCCTAAGGATGTCTGAAGATGAAAATATTATTGCCTACATGCTTAGAGTTGATGAAGTTTTCAATTCCATCAATGGTCTTGGTGCAAAGTTGGATGAAAGAGAAGTTGTGAAAAATGTATTAAGAACTCTATCTAAAGCTTATAGTTCTAAAGTTTCTACTATTGAGGAAGCTAAAAATTTGAATAATTATTCTAAGGAAAAATGAGGGCTCAGTTAAACCAAAACTACTCTCCCATTACTAGAAATTTTATTTACCTTCAAGCACAAGGGTTTTTCTTCAAGAAGTTAAATAGATTCTCATCAATAGACTCAATATGGTTTAATGGATAACTATGGAGTGGCTAATCTCTCTTTCTCTTTTATCTTAGCTTAAACTAAGGATGATGTTCCTAGACCTATATGCCTTAGTAGGAATTCAAATCAAACAAAGTGATTATTAGATATAACCCACAATAACTATACCCAAATTTAAATCTAATATGCTTAGAAATATTACAAGGTTAAACCTAATTAGCAGCAATAAACCTCCTTATAGCTAAAAAAAATACTTTGCATATGCATTTTCAAATAAGAACGTTGTTACAACTCCTTGAAATATTCTCACTTATAAATTCATATACATTGGTAAAGTATGAACATGTTGGAAATGATTCAAAAAAAATTTGACTAAATCATAAACAATTATTAATCTACTCTTACTTTCTATACGATGAGTAACTAGTTTTTTAATTATTTTCAAAAAAGTATGTGGAATGTTTAATCCTTCAAAACTATCACTTTATTGGCTAATAGAGTCATATATATCCAATTGAAACATCAAATAAAAAAATTCAACAAATGTATGATATAATGCAAACACTTGTAGTAAATAATCATTCGCCAATCTCATGGAGATTCATATGCACCATAGAGAAGACAAATATAAATATCGTTGCATTGATTTAAAGTGTTGTGACACTTATCTAGCCTTTGTTATAATCACACTAGTAAATATGGTAAAAGATAAATATAAAATCACAAAGAATTTTGCATACCCTACTACACAAAACCTTCCAAAAGGTTTACAATTGATTAAGGAGACATATGGTTACAAATTCATACTTCTAGAGTTTTCTTTCTAGAAGTTCTACATGATATTTTTAATGGTGGAAAAATAACAATTATGAACACCTTATGAAGCTTTAAAGCTTTCTTCTATAAAATCATGGAGTGATCAACTCTTTAAAATGATGAAACACTTGAATATATAGATCTACCTAGAAACATAAGCAATGATAAATAAAACATGTAGATATATTGTTGTAGATATTTTTCATGCCCTACCTATTATCATGATAAATTCCCTAAATATAAATCATCCTTTAGGATTCAAAATTTATTTTTAAAGTGAAAAATAATTCTCTATGCATTTATCATACCTCTAATCATTAATGATATATGGATTTGAGTGCTAGGACACAAAAAAATTCCTATCAAATATACTAAAATAGAAGCTTAGAGATGGAATATTATTCATCAATTTCTATAATAAAAAACACAACATAAAATAGGGAATCCATTCGTTCACATTTATTTTTTCATTTATAGTATTTCTCTTATCATTAAAATATTTTTGGGCACCAACAAATAATATTTGGTATTTGTAGGGCACTATAGATGCATTGGTATTATGGGGTGTTGATTTCTTTATTGCCAAAATTTACACAAAATATATTCCCTTTTAATAAATATTTATTTCTAGATGGGAAAAACCCTAATTCAAACTATGATGACATTAGCCCTAGTCATAAATGGTCTTCTAGATGTGTAAGGGAATATGTGATCATGATAGTGAAAAATTATAGGAGTTTCAAGCTTCATTGGTCAAGAATGACTTGTGGTTCATGATTTAGGTTAGGATATAAAGGTTCAAGGTTCATGGTGAAGTCACACCTTTAAGACATGTGGGAAGGGGGGAGTTCAATAGTTCAATGTTAATAAGATAAATGTGGTAGAAAATGTTGAGGGTCTACCTTTTTTCCTACCTCATGAAACATACATAGGAAGAGGGAATTCTAATGGCTCAAATAAACATAAAGGGAAATTAGAGTGAAGGCAGGGGAGGGTTCAATGGCATATCATCGGTGAAAATTGTGACAATTTAAAAACTCTGATACTTTACATAGACATATATGTTAACATACAATGAGAGCAAGATTTAAATTTATGGGTTGGTTCATTCCTTGCTTCTTTGTTCCTTATTTTTTTGCTTCATGTGCATGTTATGTCCATGTTCTTTCCTGTCGGTTAGTGTAGTGTTGTTTGGAAGGAGTTCTCTACTTTTTGTGCCTGATTTGTTTTATGTGCTCTTCTAACCTTTTATTCCTCCTTCACTTTGTCTCTGTTTGTTGGGTTTTTTTCATCTCATAGTCCTCCAATTGGGGACCAAAGAGGGGGTCCCCCATTTCTATCCTTTTGATAAGGATCTGAAGGATAATGTTCCTACCTCTTTTCTTGAGATGGAAGACCCTATCTCCTTTGTTGATAAGGTTATTAGTCAGCATAAGCCTTTTCCTAACCTATGGTTTGTTCCCAACCTAAATTTTTATCTTGGGTGAAGGTCTTGCAATAGATTTGTTGGATGGTCTTCTCAATGTCATGCTACTCAAAATGGAAAACTATTTGGTAGGAAAATTCCTTGCCTTCTGGTTGAATATGGACCAAGTTAGGAACCGAGCTTCTCTTCACTAGAAACTGAAGGGTAGCATTTCTATCAACATAATGATTGATGGACTCTTCTTGTTTAAGTTATCTAAAAAATAAGATCCAGTCAAGACTCTTATGGGGGGCCCTTGGGATCTTAAAAAAATCCTCAAAAACATCCTCTATTTGTGTGAATGGAAGCCAAGGTTTGATGCTGCCATGGATCTAGGGGTTATTGCTCCTACTTGGATTTTTCTATTTGGTCTGCCTCTATAATTTTGGAACTACAACATGTTTCAAAGCATTGTGAACTCTTTTGGTAAACTTATAATTTTTGATAAAGTTACTCTACAAAAATATTGCCTAGTCTTTGCAAGACTATGTGTGAATGTAGCTATGAACACTATTCTCCCTTCAAACATAACTTTAAATTCTAGAATGGGTGGTTGGTTGTAGCTTGTTATATATGAGAAAGTGAGTATTCTCTATCAATTTTGTAATAGTTTTGATCACCTAAGTAATAACTACAAGTCACATGTTATAAAACAACTAGATCCTTATTTCTATCGCTATTGATCCAAAGTTGGATATTGTTGCCTTGGTTATCCCTAGTGGTGTGGAGGAAGCTTTGGCTATCTAGGATCCCATAGAACTCCCCTCCTATATGCCCCCTCTCCATTCTATTGATGACTCCCCCCGGAGTGCTTCCTTATCCCCTACCCCTCCCCTCAATGGATGACCCTCTTGATGCCCCTATTGGGGTTTTACTTGGTACTATCTGTAGATCTATAGTAAAAGCTTCATTTCCTAGAAAAAGAAATTTGTTAGAGGACACTAAGAATAATAGTGTCATGGTGTTTTCCTTAAACTATCCCCTTCTAGAAGAACCAACATAAGTAATTGAACCCTAGGGTAAGATTATTTTCTACTCTTCTCAGCCCAATGAAAATAAGGCCACTTGTAGTAGGGTGATATTACTGAACCATACATCTAATCCTTTGTTTCTAAACCTGACTACCTCCTTGTGTGAGGATTGGACTCCTATTCAAGGTAAACATGGAAAAAAAACTAATGTTGATGGAGACCCCAAACAAGGTAGATCATTGCAAAGAGAAACACAATCAAGGGAAGTAGCAAGAGAGGTGGTGTTGGGGAAACATTAGACCCTAGAGCTCTCAGGTCCCAAACCCCTAATAAAATGATCCCTTTCTTTTGTTTAGATATGGATATTACTTCTTTATCCTGATAAGAGGTAATAAAAATTATTCTCACACTCTCCATCTTGATATGAATATAATTTCTTGGAATATTATGGGGCTAAATATCCCACACAAACAACATCTAATAAAATGCTATATATTGGAACAAAAATTTGATATCTTATTGATAAAAGAAGTCAAAATATGTGAATCTAGTTTATTCTAATTGCTTCTAAAATATGGAATTTTGTTGAGTTTTGTGTTTCCCCTACTGAATTTGCTTAGGAGGTAATTTCCACTTTTTGTAACCCTTTGCATTTGAAAGGCACGTTGGTTGATAAAAAAAAACTTTGTCTGCTTCGTTGACCTATCCCACAATATGCAATAGACTATTTTTAATATTTGCACCCCAAACACCAAACCTGCCAAAAACTAACTCTAGAATCTCTAGCTATCACCATAAATCATTCTCTTGATGCTTTGTGACCTTGGTTGGGAGTGACTTTAACACTCTTTTGTTCCTCTCAAAAATAATGGGGGTCTTGTCAACTTCTCTAATAGTATGGGTTACTTGGTTAACCTCTTAGCTAACATTAGCCTTATGGATGTTGAGCTTCAAGGAATTTCCCTCACTTGGATGAACTACATATTTGTAAATAACCTTATTTAGATTAAAGTTGATAGATTCCTTATCTCTCATAACTATAACTTTATTCTTCTGAATTTTCTCTCTGCTCTCCCAAGAGTATAATCTGATCATTGTGCTCTTGTCCTTTCATGTGAGGATATTATCAAGTAGGTGTCTTACCCCTTCAAATATGAGATCATGTGGGAGTCTCATTTTAATTTTAGAGATTTGGTCAATAGGTTGTGGAATAGTCTATTCTAAGGTACCCCTATGCTTAACCTTGCCCAAAATTTGAAGTTAATAAAAAAAAAATATAAGCATTAGAATAGGTTCTCCTTTGGGAATATATTCCAAAGGAAATAAAATCTTATGAAAGATCTAAAAAAAATCAAGAATCTATGGGATTGGGAAATGTTGATGTTGTTACCCGATCTGAGGAATGTAAGATTAGATTGAAATGGTAAGAAATTATGAAGAGAGAATAATTATTTTGGAAGAAAAATTCCATAATACAATGGCTCATGGAAGGAGATAGGAACACCAAATTTTTCCATCACTCTTCTCTAAAACACCAAAGAAAAAACATAATAAGCAGGATAATCCTTGATGATGGCTTTGTTACTTCCATGGAGTAGGACATTGCCAATGTTGTTATCTCTTTTTTTAGAGGCATTTTTGAAGTTAATGCTCCAAAGATAAATGACTTTTCAGAGTTTGTGAATTTTATTCCTAAAATTCTTAATGAGGTTGATAATAAGGGATTATGCAAATATGTCTCTCTAGAGGAAGCTAAATTTGTTGTTTTCTCTTTTGGCACCTTCAAGACCCCTGGTCCTGATGGGCTCCCCACTTCTTCTTTTAATTTTTTGGGATATCATCTCGTGGGACCTACTTACTACCACTAGATAATTATTTAGATTTGGGAGGATCCTAAAAAAATTGAACCAAACCTACATTTTTTTGGTTCCAAAAGTAATTGATGCCAACTCTATGCCATATTTTAGGTCAATCAACTTGTGCAATATTGTTTACAAAATTTTCTCCAAGGTGTTAGTCAACATAATCAAACCCCTTCTTCACATTCTGATTTCCCCCTACCAAAAAGGCTTCATTCCTGGTAAATAGATCCTTGATATTGTTCTAACCACCCATGAGCTCATTCACTCTATGGAAAATAATAGAAGGCCTAGCATACTCCTTAAACTTTATGTTTCAAAATTACGTTAATAACATATTAAAAATTTTATGCAAAATTTTTTAACTCTATTTTTTTGCATTTTCATTTCCATTTAACCATGTGGAACAACTTCTATTCATAAATTTTCCCCATAGAAGGACTCAAAGCACATGTTACTGATGAAAATTACACAAAACAACACATCCTAAGATACTAGCACCCATCACTAGTGTCCTTCAAGGGTGCATGTGTCCTTTTAGGGTGCCTAATTCCTATTTAGGTGGTTGTGTCCCTAGCACACCTCCCAGGCACTAGTGTCCTTGAAAGAGCACTAGTTTCATGGACAGTGAGCTTCCCCGAACTAGGGAATGACCTACAAGACCACCCAAGCACTAAGGAACCACCAAAATAGGTCTACAACACCTTATGAACTCAAAACACTAAAACAAAACTCAAGGTCCAACATGAATTTCAATTTCTCTTATCATTGGACATCGTTGACAAGTGTGAGAGAAGGTAGGGAGGAGTGTTAAAACCTTTCCAATACCCCTAACTCTTTCCCTAAGCAATAAAACACCAAATTTAAGAGATACCTGACACTTTTGAATTTTACAATACATCACAAGAGGCTACCAAAGTCCCCTTAATGACACAAAACTTAAGGAATTAACTCCTAAGAGTAGGATGACAACATGATGGGTCCACAACACCATGTAAGACTAATCTAATACACTTACACTCATTTTAAAACCAATTGAAATATTCCTACATTTATTTTAATCCTAAATTAAATGTTTCTAAGTTCATTTTACCACTACATTACATAAGCATAAGTATCTATAATATGACTATTCTCAATTCCAATAAGTTGAGTCATGTAACTAAAAATAATTACACTATATATTTTCCATATATTACAATCCATCTCAATAAGAAGGTATAATTAACTAGATTATTACAATTACACCAAATAGGAGTCAAATTTCCATTTCATATAAAATTACACCAATGACTCAAATGGAAGAAAGAATAAATTAAGCATTGGAAACCTTTTCCAAAATTTAAGCCCTCATCAACTCCACCACAATCCTCTAATCTCCAATGGTGGTTTCCACACGACCTAATCTCGTGAAATCAAAAGGATCTACCCCACCATGCTAGGAGATAGTCACATAGGTCATAAGCACAACACTCACACCAAACACATTGGGAGAGGGTTTACACACATGACATACATGAAAAATACACTCAACATACACATCTTTCAAAGTAATCATCTAAATCACAAGATGGATCAATCACAAGTAGAGTCAAATATAGGTCCTCATTGGGAAAACTCACCAATGTCACATTACAAATCACATTGAAAAAAATCACCAATGTCACATCATAAATCTACATTAGGAAAACTCACCAATGTCACATCACATAATTATCCTAGGTAACTCACCACTAGGAAGCATAACCTAATCATCATTGGGCCAACTCACCAATGGAAGATCACAAACACACAAGTGCTAGAGAGCTATTAGGGAGTGTCATCATGGTACTCACCAATATGAAATGATAATAATCTAGTACAAATTTCCTCTCATATAAAATATGATACTTGATCTTACAAGACCCGAGATCCTTGAGTTGGCATGTCTACCGAAACAGCTTTAGCCTTTACAAGCACTCAAGGCATGAGAGGGACATCAATAATCTTTGTTAATTAGTTACCTATGTTTCATTAATTTCCATGATTAAAGGACTCCCCACCTATGATCAACCTACAAGCCACTTCGGGTCAAGTACACATTAAGAGCCACTATCATACCCTCTCTAGTACCCTATTCCTAGGCTCTTCACACTCACCAACGAGTGTGGCATGGAAAACAATAGGCAATAGCGATTTTCTACCAAATTTCATAAGTTTTCACAAGATCTATTCCAATATTTCATGAAGTAAAATTTCATTCAAACATTCAAAACCATCATATTTCACATAAAACTTCTAAATTTTCTCATTTTTCAATAAACCAAAAACCAAGAAATTTTTTTCAAACTCCATTAAAAAAATTCAAAAATTAAAATTTATAATTTATAATTTTTAAGAATACCCTTTGGTCCTAAAAGTTTCCACCACCCATTCTAAGCTATAAAATTTATATGTTCATCATTTCCCAAAAAATTGGGTATTATAGCCCCATTTCAATGAAAATTATCAACAAAATTCTAAAACTAATGAGTTGACATGGAATTGAATAAAAATAAATGTATTGGGAAGTTTCTACACTCCCTTAATCCTATTCCAATACTCAAAATTTAAATTCATTGACTAATTTAAAATAAATGAGAAAAATACCTCAAATTATGTTAAATTTTAAAATGGAGAATGCCTCAAGCATGCTTAATGAATGCACAAGATCACTTGCAAGAAGATTCCTCTTCCCATTCCTATCCTATTGCATCTAATCTCATCCAAATCCCTTCACAAGTTCTTCCACCATCCAAAAAATATGTTTTCACAAGAAGAGGGTTTTCTCCTCTCTCCATTTCTTCCCAAAAATGAATAATGAAAAATAAAAACCCTTTTTCCTATTTACCCTTTTTCCAATTTCCAAATTAAAACAATATAAAATTAATTTTCTATTTATTTAAACTACAAATCCCTCAATTTTCAAATAACCATTTAAATCTATTCCTAAATCACGCTCAGCCTTTAAATTCATGATGTAAATCCATATAAAAACCTTTATTCAATTAAATTTATAGAAATCAAAATTCAAATATGATAATTAAATCAAGCATAACTTGCATTTCCCAACCTAAGGAATTTTTGCAAACATAAATAATAACTTAACTTCATTTCTATTTTTCCCTTTTTCCAAAACATGGAAAATATTTCAATAGCCAACATATAAATCCTTTAAATTCCTAACATTTTATTTACAAAAACCATGAAATTTAAACCATAAATTAAATAAGGAATTTATTGGTCATTCATGACATATAGGGATTCCAAAATAACTCCTAACTTGGATCTAGGTCAGTACTAGTCAAATGAGATGCATACCATGCTTGATTCAAGTACAATTGGGGAATAGATAGGGATGCCAAGTGTGACATCTCCAAATTAACCACTATTGGGGAATAACTCTAACCTATGTAGCTAGATGGAGAAATAACCTTGTACTTATAGTAATCACTCAACACACTTCAAAGGTACCTTCTTAATGTATATATAGTCAAAGCATAACATGATCACCCAATGGAGTATAGTAGCTTAAAACATAAAAGTAACATCCATCATATAAATCTTTCATTTTAAACATCAATAATCAAGTTCACATTTAATTATTGAATAATTAATGCACATCACCAAACTGAAGCATAATGATAAACCAAGCATATAAACATACACAATTCCAACAATTGACATGTTGAGGAACCTCATCTCAAACATGTGGTGGCCCATAAACACCATTCAAAGAAAGATTGCAATCAAAAATCACAAATCACAAGGAAATTATGAAGCTAGAACATCAATCTCACATCAACAAGCTTCAAACAAGATGGGCACTACACACAATCTCAAATGGTGTCCTTCATGTACTCCTATTAACTGAATTATTGTAGGAAAAATCTTCTTTTGGTAGGATGGTGTCCCAATTTCGTACCTTTTCTCCTACTAAACATCTCAAAACGTTGCCCAAACTCTTGTTGACTACCTATGTTTTTCCATCAATATGTGGGTGAAATATAGAACTAAATTTTGGGTATGATTTCATCTTCTACCATAGTTTCTTCCAAAAGTATCTTGTGAAATTTGTGTCCCTATCTAAAATTATACTCCTCAATAATCCATTTGGTCTCATAATCTCTCTAAAGAAAAGGTCAACAATATACACATCATGCATTTTCTTCCAAGGAATGAAATGTGTCATCTTGGAAAATTGATCCATTACTACAAATATAGAATCATGTCCTCTCGATGTCTTTGGCAATACCAATATAAAATTTATGTTGATATCCTCCAAAGGTATTTCCAGTACTGTTAGAGTTTGATACAATCAAGTATTTTGACTACTCCCTTTTGCAAATTGATAGGTTCTACATTCTTGAACAAAGCTCCTTAAATCCTTATAAATTTAATTTCAAAAAATGTTCACTTACAAAGGTCGCTATCATGTCTATACCAAAGTGTCTTACTAATCAATCACTATGTTTATCCTTGATCGAATTCTCCTACATTGAGCTCCTAGGAATGCATAATTAGTTTCCTTTGAATAACATATCATCTTGAATGAAATAATCCAACCACCTCCTCCTATATGTCACTACTCGTTCTCTTCTTTCTTTATAGGATTTCACAAAATCTAAATAATCTTCATATAAGAATTATAGCTCTTGAAATCCTATCACAACTACCTTCATCTCCATCAATAGGTTTCTCCTTCTACTCAGTGAGTTTGTAACCTTATTTTACTTTCCACTCTAGTGTTTTAATATAAATTTATAGCTCTACATGAACTCTATCCACCTCATGTTTCTTTGATTCAATTCACCTTAAATTTTCAAATATTGTAGGGCTTGATGGTTGGTATACAACACAAACTCCTTTGGGAGAAAATAATCTCTCAATAAATACTTAAATAAGAATTATGGTATAGAACTCTTGATCATAGAATCAATATCTCTTTCTTTCATCATTCAAATTCTTATTGAAATATACTATTTTTCTACCTTCTTGAATCAACATTACTCCTATTGCAGTTCCACTAGCATCACTATCAACTTGAAATACTTTATCATTTGAAATTGGGAAAAGCTAACACTAGTTGTTTTGTTACCATTTATTTTAATATTTTAGAACTATTTTATGCTCCTGATGTCCATTTGAATTCCTTCCAATCTTATCTCATTGTTTCTATCATTAATGTAAAAAATAACATTGAAAATCTTGATGTCCATTTAAATTCCTTTCAATCTTCTCTCATCGTTTCTATCATTAGTGTAAAAATAACACTAAAACTCCTAATGAACTTCCTATAAAAACTTTCAAATCCCTACAAATATCTCACCTCCCCAATTCTTACTAGTGTTGGCCACTTTTATATTGACCTTAATTTCTCTAGATCCATCTTCAATCCTTCTATAGAAATTATAAATCCCAAATAGATTAATTTTATTTTCATAAAAATATACTTCTTGATATTTATCAATAACTTCTCTTCCCTCAATTTTTGAAATAATTGTTTGATACACCACAAATATTCCTCTTTTGTCCTACTAAATATTTAAATATCATCAAAGTAAACAATAACAAACTTACCCAAGAATTCTTGAAGAACCTCATTCATTATCCACATGAATATACTTAGTGTGTTGGCAGTCCAAAAGGCATGAATAACTGCTCATACAACCCTTCATTAGTCTTGAATGTAGTCCTCAATTCATCTCCTTCTCTTATTCTAATATTATGGTATCTACTTTTGAGATCTATTTTAGTGAAATAATTTGCACCACTTAGAAAATCCATAATATCATCCATCCCTAGAAATGGGAATTTGTACTTGATAGTAATCTTATTGATAGATCTTGAGTCTATGCACATCCTCCATTATCCTTCTTAATTTGGTGCTAATACTACTAGTACCACACATGGGCTTAAAATTTCTTAGATCAATCTTTTCCTCATCCCCTCCTACACTTTTCTATTGAGCTTCACATTTTCTACTAGTGTCATCGTATCTCCATCTATGATATCTATGTGATGACTAATACTTTGGATTGTGGTTAATCCTTCTCACACATTCTATGATATAATATCTTGATATTCTGTCAACATTTTAAATACTTCCTTTTGTGGAGGTTCTTCCTTTGTGATGGTATTCTCTACTTTTGGTTATCACACCTCCTCAAGATTAATACAAAACACATGTTTTCATTTCTCAATCCATCTATAAATTCCCTTCCATCCACCAAATAGATTCTAGAAATATCAAACACTTCACTCTTACGCTCCTCCTCCAAAGGAATTAAGATATGCTTATTCTTATTCAACGTCACAATGTAGGTATTTTTCCTCCATCGTAAATTTATTTTATATCATAAAATCAAGGTCTTCCCAACAACATATGACATGAATCCATTGGCATAATATCACACAATACCTCATCATTATATTACCCTATGTGAAATTTCACCAAACATTGCTTGCTTACCATTATCTTGTAATCATCATGAATCCATGTGTTCCTCTAAGGGTTTGAATATTTTATCCTCTTCAAATTAAAATTCCTCACCATCTCATCAAAACCTAAGTTATTTTTACTTTCGCTATCAATTATAAATTTACAAAACTTAGCTGCTAATTTGTGTACCATCCTAAATAAACTTTTCCTTTGTGTTAGTTCTTTAGTTGTCTCAATCTAAAATAGAGCTCTCCTAATGACCAATGACTTACCCTTCTCAAGTTTTCCAAAAAAATTTGGTGATCCAATAGGTTCCTCCTTTGAATATGCCACTCTTCCACTATTCTCTCCTCTTTTACTAGAACTCCCTTGATGGCATTCAAATGCTCGATGTCCTTCTCCTCCGTATTTGAAACAGGTTCCTCTAAAAGGCTTCTTGTCAAATCTCCTATGACTCCTCTAATTATATTATTGTGATATGTACTCTTTCTTCCTTTATGACTATGGTAAGAATTTTATTCACTCCTCCCTTGGAATTTTTCACTCCTATCCTCTTTGTGGTGTGGACTTCCCTCCTTATTTTTCTCTGCATATGGTATCCTTTTTTGTGTTGTAGTCTATCACTTTGGAGTATTCCTCCTCTACCTTTTTTCCTTTATTCAAATATTTTTTTCATCTTTCTTCAACTTTTAGTTCAAATTGAAAGGCTTCTTCTACTATTGTCATCCTCACCAAACTAAAGTCTTCTTGGATGTTTGTCTTGAGGCCATTTATGTACCATGCTAATTTCTCCTTGCTAGATTCACTATTACTAGCTCTAAATATCCTCTCATGGAACTCATTAGTGTAATCCTTCACTATCATCTCCTTTTGCCTTAAATTTTGCAATATCTTCAACATTTCTAGCTCATAATCAATAGGTATGAATTGGTTCTTCAACTTTGTCACCATCTTATCCCATTTTGTGATACTTTATTTTCCTCTTCTATTTATATCTAATTGAACTTCTCTCCACCAAATAGAAACATGGATTTCAAATTTGAAGTATTCTTCCATATCATTTATCCAATCAATCAATTCTTCAAGATTCAAATTATAATAATAATAATTATAAATTTTAATTCTAGGTCTCTTGCCAATTTTGGAGATGGATTTCAACATCTTGATCTAGTACAACTCTTAGATTATTCTAGGGCTTGAATTCCCAACTCTTCATCATTTCTCTCATCCTCATGTCTAGGGATTAGTCCTCTCTTCCTATCCTCTTCTATAAAATCCAATCAGATATTCATTATTCTCATCATGTAGTTCCCCTCCATTCTCATAGTGGATATGAAAGTAGCCAGCTTTGGAACTTGGAGATGAAGGTAAAATAATAGGGATATATAAAGGTAGTTATGGAGAATTGATTTGATTATGAGGACTAATTAGTATTATGTGATTATCTTGTGGTTGTTCTTATCCTGATTGGTATGTAAGTGATTGTTAGGAGTTTATGTGATTACTTGGTGATAATCTTACTGATATGTTTGGGTGAAAGGGACAATTTCACACCACTCACTTGTGAGTACCCTGCGACACTGTAATTTTGTTTCACGATGTGCCTGATTATGTGTCTATGCATATGTATGACTGTTTTGTGTGCTACAAATTGTAGGTACTAGGCATCGACTCCACTTGAATTGAAAGGTTTGAGTGTGCCTTAAACCTAATGGAATAGTTGAGCGAAGATAGCACTTAGTCCCCTACCCTAGCCATCGTCCTCAAAGAGGATGAGTACCCGGTTTGTTACCTTGTTATTATTGTTAGTTTTCTTTATGGTCAGTTGGGTTGCATGAGGTCTTTCTTTTCAACCCTGGTTAGGGTTCAGGTAACTGTTTCAGAATTTGGTTTATTTTTTGTATTGAATATAATGCATTAACATGTACACAACACTTCTAGTGCAATTCGCTAGATGGTTTCAGATTACATATACCTTACAAAGTTAGCATAGTCTATGTTATAATTCAACACCTTTATAGCAATAGTATCACAAGGGGTATATTGTGTTTCAAATACAATCCATAAAAAAAGATTGTGTCCTGATACTTTACAAAATATGCCATACTAAGTACAAAATGAACAAAAAATAATTTAGCTTGGCATTTCTTAGCAATCATATATTTTCTTATCTAGCATTGTCACTCTCGTTGGGAGCCTTTGCTTCATCCTGAAAGAACCCTTCTTCATCTCCAACTTCTGTATTTTCCAAGTTTTCTTCCTACAGATTTAGTTGCAGTAGCCCTCTTTGATGTTCAGGTCTTGCTGCTTCGTTTACAACCCTCTGGAGCTCGTCAAATGCCATTCTAAAGATCTTTGCCTCCTCCAAATTAATACGACATGTGTGGCCTTCTCTTATTAGTCTCACAAATTTCTCCATTGAGATTTCAATGTGCATCAAGACCTACAATGCAACATTAGCATGGGTGATTCTTTTTATCGACTCAGTAAGTGTCCTCTTTACTCCCTTAAATTTATCATCATTCCTCACTTTCCATATATGCCACAAAATCTCATTAGTTATTAGAAACCATATTAGTTTACAATCAGAATTGATTTTAAGGTTACACAAAAGAACATCATGCCAATTTATTTTACCATTTCTATCCCATATTTTCAAATCATGACAGAATAGATTTCAAATTTCCTGAGCATAAAAGTAGTCAAAGAGAATGTGTTTAATAGTTTTTGGTGTTCTGCATAAGCTGCAAATATCCATCTCCACAAAATTAGTTTTGAAAGGGATTTTTTGTAAAATAACCAACCATCTAAAGCAAGCCTTCTTGGGCTCCATACAATTGTGCCAAACAAGTGAAATATTTTTTTTCCAATCTTTAATATTTAGAGAGGTGTTCCAACATTTTTTTGCATGTTCAAGGATTGAATCATTATCAACAAGACCATTGTAAATAGCTTTAGCTTTGAAATTGTTAGGAGTTGACCCATCCTTCCAAGAAAGAAGGTTATCAATATTATTTTCCTCCTCCATAACTCTAGGAAAGCTTGCATCTCTACAAGCTTCTAGAATTGTAGAGAAGGTTCTTGCATTGGACACAAGTAAGTCAAATATTTCTCTAATGTTTTCCTAGATAATTTGATTTCCATTGGATAAGATATCAGCGAAGGATTTTATGCCTTTCTTGAACCAATTTTTTGTAGAAAAATCTTGAAGAAGAACAAGTGCTTTACCATTATGGTCCATATTCCACTAGATGGAACTATGAGAGAGGCACTTCAGATTATTTTTGAGAGATATGCTACTAGTTTTAAGGGAAAAATTTTGCTCGATTAATTCCCAATCCTTCCAGAGGCTTTTAAAAATAATAGAACCAGTCGAAATCATAGGGTGCTTACTGAGGAGGATGTTACTCAGGGGTAGACCTTTCCATGACTTTTCCTGCTTGGGCACAACCTGAGAGATATTGTTCCTAACCAAGACCTTCCAAGGCTCATTTCCTTCCAAAGACTTAGGAATCCATTTGGCCGCCAGGGCAATCCCTTGTAGCCTGAGATCTTTCAACCGAATACATCCTTGTAACTTGCTCAAGCAGTACCAACCACATTTCACTGAGTGCCTTTTTTTCTTACCTTTTACATAGGACCACAGGAAGCACCTGATCTTTTTTTGAATTTCATTGACTTGATAACTACTAAAAAACTAGACAAAGATAAAGTAAATTCTATATGAAGACAATATCTTTCGACACACTTGAATTCTGCAAGGCAAGGATAGGTACTGCCTATTCCATCTGCTTAGCTTCTTCTCAATTTTTGACTTAACCCAATTCCACATTTACTTGAGGTCAGTGGATATAGCAAAGGGGATCCCCAGGTATCTCACCATCTTATTGGGTCAATTCTTCTTGGATGTTTGTCTTGAGGCCATTTGTGTACCACGATAATTTCTCATTGCTAGATTCACTATGACTAGCTCTAAAGATCCTCTTATGGAACTCCTTAGTGTAATCCTTCACTATCATTTCCTTTTGCGTTATATTATATAATATCTTAAACATTTCTAGGTCATAATCAAAAGGTGTGAATTGGTTCTTAAACTTTTCTTGAGAAATTGTGTCTCAACTTCTAGTTTTGAATCTCAGACATTTTGGACTTGGTGAAAAATGTGTCATTTCTTCCCTTTATCGCTTTACCATGGCAATCTGGCATTGCCTTGGTGGTACTGTGATGACAGGCTTGGTGGTTACTGCCTTACCATAGGCAGTGGATCCACTCACTGCAATGGCCACGGTGAGACCGCCTGTAGTCACCCTGGCAGTTACTGCCTTATCACGGGCGGTGGGTCCACTCACCGTGGTGACCGCGTTGAGACCACCTGTGGTCCATCTAGCGGTTAATACCCTACCGCGGGGTTGCCTGGTGGCCCCCATAATAGCGAGGTTTGACCACTAACAGTTAGCTCGGTTTTTAATGCCACAACGTAGGTCAACTCCAACCGGGTAGCAGTACCATGGTGTAGACAAGGGGCGAGCTCAAATGCTCATACCGCCACACCATGGATGGGTCGATTGGACTCGGCGATAGCATGGGGTATATTTGGCAGAGATTGGTGGAGTCGAAGGGTGAGCTCGGACGATTTCACCACATTACCATGGGTCGACTCGGATGGAGCAGTGGTAGCGCAGGCAAGACAAGGTAGAGCTTGAAGGCGCTTACCACCATACCGTGATGGGTGATGACAAGCTTAGTGGTAGTGTGGGGAAGCATGGTGAGCTCAATAGGCTCATCGCTTTACCTCGAGTGGGTAGAGTCAGCTCAGCGGTGGAGCAGTAGAGTCTTAGAGAGCTCAGATGAGCTCCGACCTGGTTTGATCGAGTTGGACTCGGAGTCAAATGTGATCAGCGAATTGTTGGTGGACGTGTGGCAGGTTGACAGCATGTTGATTGGCCAAAAGCCAAAATGGTAAAAGCAGTAATTGCAAGCCGATTTCAGCTAATGACAGGAACCCGATTTGGGTGGCTCGATGCAATTAGTGAAGATTGATAGTGTAATGGAAGTTTGATGCATGAACCTGAAGCTATGGGATTGGTTGAATGGGTAAATGCGATGAAGACTTGAAAGGTCAGTGAGAGGCTAACGGATATGTACGCATGAGTGCAAGTTGATGTAAGAAAAAAAATCATTGTATACTTTGATACAAGTATTGTAATAGCGAGTTAAGATCTAGGGTGCTATTGTGAGCTAATCAGAGAGTGAAGACTGGACATTGTATGAAATTGTTTATTACTATAATACAATTGTCATGACTTGGTGTGGTGGGTTTTTTACCTGAAAAGGTTTTCCCACGTAAATACCTATGTTATCTGTGAATCCTTATTATTTTGTTGTCCTCTTTATGTTTCATGTATTCATCTCAGTAGTTCTAGAAGCTATTAGAAATAGTTTTTTTATCTTCTCATCTGTTGTATTAGTGTTAAGAGAATGTATTCTACACTGTTGGGTCTTTAGATCCATCCCTTTTTTTCCCTTCAAGTGGTATCAGAGCCTGGCCCATTGTGTTATCCTTGAGAGAAAGCTCAATTTTTTGTGCTAATATTGTTTCAGTGGGAGTCTTGCATTGTTAAAACTTGTTTCTATTTGAGATGACAAGTACATCAGGTAGAGTAGATATTGAAAAGTTTAATGGCAACAACTTTGAGTTATGGAAACTCAAAATGGAAGACTTGTTGGTGGATAGAGACCTCTAGTTATTAGTGTCTGGAGCTAAGCCACAAACTAATGCAAGATGCTTGGGATCTTGCTAATAGAAAAGCAAGAGGTCTGATAAGACTAAGTCTGGCTGATTATGTACTCCTAAACGGCCATGAGGAGATGTTTGTAGCTTCATTGTGGAAGAAGCTTGGTGATATTTATCAGGGAAAGTCTCTGGTAAATAAGTTATTCCTAAGGAATAAGTTGTACTCCTTGAAGATGGAAGAAGGTGCATCTGTTGCAGACCATCTTAACTCATTTAACATGAGTGTTACTTAGCTAGCGTCTGTAGGTGTAAAGAATGAGGAGGAGGATCGTTGCATGCTCCTGTTGTGTTTGTTACCTAACAATTGGGATCATCTGGTGATGGCTATTGGAAGCACAACCACTGCATTCAAGATGGATGACATGGTTGCTTCACTTTTGTCTGAAGAAATCTGAAGGAAGTCTTCTGAGATGGCCAAAGAGGCTCTTGCTATTTGAAGTAGACCAAAGGAGAAAGGCAAGAAGAAAGAAAAGAAGTTGAAATCCAAATCTGCAAGGAGATCAAAGTCTCCTAGTAAAAAGTTCAAGGCGAGATGTTGGAACTGTGGGCAACCTAGTCATATCTGGAAGGATTGTAAGGAGAAAAAGAAGAAGAAGAATGCTTCTGACAATGAATCTTCTCAAAGTGATGCAGACGCCTTCATTACAGAACCCTTGACAACTCAAGCATTAGATGATGTCTGGTTGGTTGACTCAGGTGCATCCTTTCACATGACCTCCAATAAATAATGGTTCTCTAAATACGAGAAGTATGATAGTGGAAAGGTGTACTTGGCAAGTGATTCAACACTGGAGATAGTTGGTAGAGGAAGAGTCAGAATTCAGTTTCCTGACGGGAGAGTCAAAGGTATTGGTGGCGTAATTCACATACCAGGTTTGGCTCGTTATCTTCTTTCTATCAGTAAGTTAAATGATGTTGGTGTAGAAGTTTTTTTCTCTAGTAGAGGATGTAAAATGGCTAGAGGTGCAATGGTGTTAGCTAAGGGTGTTCATACTGGCACTCTCTATAAGTTGGATGCACATCTTTTTCAATGTAGCAATGCCTTTGTAGAGTCATGTAAATCCATCCCTGTAGAGAAAGATGAAGACACTTCTATGTCTGTAAATTATTTGGAGGTAAAACTCTCAGCTGAGAAGACTATGTTGTGCATCATAGACTAGGTCACATAGGTGAGAAAGGTTTAAAAACATTGAAGAATAAAAATCTTGTAGAAGGGCTGGATGATTGTAACCTTGAGCTCAATTTTTGCGAACATTGTATCTATGGAAAACAACACCGTGTTTCATTTTATTCTAGTCCTCATAAATCTTCTGGTATATTGGATTATGTTCATTCTGATGTGTTTGGTCTAGTTAATGTTCCTTCATTATCGAAGTCTAGATATTATGTTTCTTTTATTGATGACTATTCAAGAAGGGCATTTGTATACTTTCTTAAAAGTAAATTAGAAGTGTTCAGTCGGTTTAAAGAATTGAAATCTTTGGTAGAGAATCAGACTGGAAGGAAAATTAAATGTTTGAGGACAGACAATGGCAGTGAATTTTGTTCTACAGATTTTGAAAGGTATTGCACTGGTCATGGAATTAAAAGGCATAAGACAATGCCTTACACTCCATAGTAGAATGGAGTTGCTGAAAGGTTGAACAGGACACTAATGGAAAAGGCAAGGAGTATGCTGAGTGGTGCTGGTCTGGATCAGAAGTTCTAGGTTGAGGTTGTGGCTATAGCATTTTATCTAATAAACCGATCTTCGTGCTCTACTCTTGTTGATAAGACGCATTTGAGAGCATGGCCTAGTAATAAGCCCTCTCTGAGGCATGTATGTGTCATTGGTTGTGAGGCATATGTTTATGTGCCAAATGAAAAGAGATCTAAATTGGATAAAAAGGTTGTCAAATGTATTCTCATCGGCTATGGAGTTGATGTGAAGGGATACAATCTTTGGAACCCTGTTACTGAGAAGGTTTTGTACAGCAGAAGCATGATATTTCATTAGTTGAAACCTTCAGTAAGTGATCAACAGTTTGAGATAGATCAGAATGACAAGAAGGATGTAGTTAAGATTCCTCAAACTCCAAAAAGGGAAGAGCTGCATGGTGTACCTGATACTGAGGAGAGTTCAAGCAGCTCTGGAATTTTTGAAGATGAAGAACCACAACCTTAGCCTGTAAGAAGGTCTACACGAGAAAAAAGGCAGCTTGAAAGGTATGGTTTCTCTATGTTAGATTCGAACTGTTCCTATGCTTTAATTACTAGCAACAATGAGCCTAGGACTGTAAAAGAAGCAATTAGCATGACTAATTTGAATTCTTGGTTAGAAGCCATGAATGAAGAGATGGATTCATTGAAGAAGAATGAAACCTGGGATTTGGTACCACTACCTAAAGGGTGAAAGCCTATTGGCTGTAAGTGGATATTCAAAAAGAAGATAGACATTGATGGTAATGTTGAGAAGTATAAGGCATGACTGGTTGCAAAGGGATTTTCCCAAATTGAGGGAATTGATTATGGAGATATTTTTTCCCCTGTAGCAAAGCTAACATCTATCAGATTTCTATTGTCATTGGCAGCTATGTATGATTTTGAAATTGAGAAAATGGATGTGAAGATAGTGTTTCTCCATGGGGATTTGGAAGAATAAATTTATATGTCCCAGCCTGAGCATTTCATTGTAAAAGGTAAACATAATCTGGTATGTAAGTTAAATAAATATTTGTATGGTTTGAAGTAGTCTCCTAGAATGTGGTACCAGAAATTTGACACATTTGTATTGTATATGGGATTTGTAAGATCAAAATTTGATCATTTTGTTTATCATAAAACTAAAAATGATCGTGTGCTTGTTATTACACTGTACGTGGATGATATGTTATTCATAGGAAATAGCAAGACTATGATTTCTAATCTTAAATCTCAGCTATCTGCAAAGTTCAAAATGAAGTATCTTGGTGCAGCAAGGTACATTCTTGGAATGGAGATAACCAGGGATAGAACAAGAAGAAAGCTTTGGGTAAGTCAGAGTAAGTATGTGAACACCGTTTTGAAGAGATTTGGTATGACTAACTGCATGCAGCTAGTTGTTCCAGTCATGCAGGGAAAAAAACTATCTGTTGAAGACTGTCCAAAATCTACTACTAAGATGGAGGACATGACTAGTGTACCCTATGCAAGTGTTGTTGGTAGTTTGATGTATGTCATGGTCTATACAAGACCAGACATTGCCCAAGCAGTGGGAGTTCTAAGTTGTTTCATGGCAAATCTGGGAAGATCACATTGGGATGCTGTGAAGAGAGTGTTCAGGTATTTGAAAGGAACTTCAGACTATGCTTTGTGTTACCATGGTAGTTTGGTTACATCACAAAGAACACTCAGTATTCAAGGATATGTTTATTTTGATTGGGCAGGGGACATTGACAACAGGCAATCCACTAGTGGATACACATTCATGCTAAATGGTGGAGCAATCAGTTAGATGAGCAAGCGATAGGATGTAGTTGCTTTATCCACGATAGAGGTAGAGTACATGGCTGCAACTCACACTTGCAAGGAAGTAGTTTGGCTGAGGCATTTGTGTTTAGACATTGGTTTCAATGCAGGGCAGATCACTATTTACTATGATAGTCAAAGTGCCATTTTTTTGGCAAAGAATCTGACTTTCCATGCCAAGACGAAGCACATTGATGTGCAGTTTCACTTCATGAGAGACATGGTGGAAGATGGAAGGGTCTGTCTTGAAAAGGTCGACACTTTGAAGAATGTTGCAGATGCTTTGACAAAGTCGGTGAGCATAGACAAGTTCAGATGGTGTGCAGAATCGATAGGCCTTGGGGCCTATGACCGTCAGTGATTTTTCAAAGTCTTGAGGAAGATGGAAGTCTTCACCAAGTGGGAGCTTGTTGAGAAATTGTGTCTCAACTTCCAGTTTTGAGTCTTAGACATTTTGGACTTGGCAAAAAATATGTCATTTCTGCCCTTTACTGCTTTATCGTGGCAGTTTGGCATTGCCTTGGCAGTACCGCGGTGATAGGCTTGGCGGTTACCACCTTACCCTGGGCGGTGAGTCCACTCATCGCGGTGGCCATGGTGAGACTACCTGTAGTCGCCCTAGCAGTTACCGCCTTACCGCGGTGAGACTGCTTGCGATCCGTCTAGCAGTTACCGCCCTATCGCGGGGTGGCCTGGCAACCCGTACGGTAGTGCAGTTTGACCGCTAACAGTTAGCTCGGCCATTACTGCCACACCACAAGTCAACTCCAACCAAGAAGCAGTAGCATAGTGCAGACAATGGGTGAGCTTGAATGGTCATACCGCCACACCGTGGATGGGTCGGTTGGACACGGTGGTAGCGTGGGGTATATTTGGTAGAGCTCGGTGGAGTCGAAAGGTGAGCTTGGACAAGCTCACCGCTTTACCGTGGGTTGACTCGGATGGAGCAATGGTAGCGCGAGCAAGACAAGGCAGATCTCAGAGGTGCTTACCGCAATACCGCGACAGGTGATGACAAGCTCGGCGGTAGCGCGAGGAAGCATGGGTGAGCTCGACAGGGCTCACCACTTTACCTCGAGTGGGTAGAGTCAGCTCGGCAGTGGAGTAGTAGAGTCTTAGTGAGCTCGGATGAGCTCAGACTTGGCTTGACCGAGTTGGACTCGGAGTCAAATGCGATTAGTGAATTTTTCGTGGACGCATGGCAGGTTGACAACATGTTGATTGGCCAAAAGCTAAAATCGTAAAAGAAGTAATTGGAGGTCGATTTCAACTGATGACAGGAACCCGATTTGGGTGGTGAAGTTATTGTTGGGTGGCTCGATGCAATCAATGAAGATCAATGGCGTACTGGAAGTTCGATGCATGAACCTGAAGCCATGGGATTGGTTGAATGGGTAAATGCGATGAAGACTTGAAAGGTCAGTGAGAGGCTGACGGATATGTATGCATGAGTGCAAGTCGATGTAAGAAAAAAAAAAATCATTGTATACTTTGATACAAGTATTGTAACAGTGAGTTAAGATCTAGGGTCCTATTGTGAGTTGATCAGAGAGTGAAGACTTAACATTGTATGAAATTGTTTATTACTATAATACAATTGTCTTGACTTGGTGTGGTGGGTTTTTTACTTGAAAAGGTTTTCCCACGTAAATACCTATGTTATCTTTGAATTCTTATTATTTTGTTGTCCTCTTTATGTTGCATGTATTCATCTCAGTAGTTCTAGAAGCTATTAGAAATAGTTTTTTCTCTTCTCCTCTATTGTATTAGTGTTAAGGGAATGTATTCCACACTATTGGGTCTCTAGATCCATCCCTTTTTTTCCCTTCAACTTTTTCACTATCTTATCCCATTTTGTGATACTTTATTGTCCTCTTCTATTTCTATCTAATTGAACTTCTCTCCACCAAATAGAAACATGGATTTCAAATTTGAAGTATTTTTCCATATCATTTATCCAATCAATCAATTCTTCAAGATTCAAATTATAATAATAATAATTATAAATTTTAATTCTAGGTCTCTTGCCAATTTTGGAAATGGCTTTCAACATCTTGATCTAGTACAACTCTTAGATTATTCTAGGGTTTCTTCATCATGTAGTGCCCCTCCATTCTCACAATGGATATGCAGGTAACCAGCATTGGAACTTGGAGATGAAGGTAAAATAATAGGGAAATATAAAGGTAATTATAGAGAATTGATTTGATTATGAGGACTAATCGGTATTATGCAATTATCTCATGGTTGTTCTTATCCTGATTAGTGTGTAACTGATTGTTAGGAGTTGATGTGATTACTTGGTGATGTTCTTACTGATGTGTTTGGGTGAAATGGACAGTGTCACACCACTCACTTGTGAGTACCCTATGATGGTACAATTCTCTTTCATAATGTTCTTGATTATGTGTATATCCATATGCACAACCATTTTGTGTGTTGCAGATTGTAGGTACTAGGAATCCACTTGAATTGATAGGTTTGATCCTAATGGAATAGTTGAGCGGAGATAGCACTTGGTCCTCTACCCTATCCATCATCCTCGAAGAGGATGAGTACCCGGTTTTCTACCTTGTTAGTATTTTTAGTTTTGTCTGTGGTCAATTGGGTTGCATGAGGTCTTGCTTTTGAACCCTAGTTAGGGTTTAGGTAACTGTTTCGGCATTTGGTTTATTTGATTTGGATTGTTTGATTATGTGTGTTTGGTTATTTATGCATTAGAATAAATTGTTAAATATCCTTGTTAAATAAATATAAATATATATATATATATACATAAATAAATAATTATAGTTTATAATAAAATCAATTTGTAATGTAAAATTAAAATAAAATAAAATAAATTAAAATTTAATGCTATAAATAATAAATTGGTAAATAAATAAGATATTATTAAGTCAACATTTAATTAATTATATGATGTGCAGTAAATTATTTCACCTGATTGGGTGCTTAATTATATTACTTCGTAAATATTTTATAGTTACCCAAATTGAGATTTGAAACGAATAACTTCTATTTGCTTAAACTATTAACTTAATAAATTAAGAAGTAATGGTAATTCGTTGGTGAGTTGATTTTGGTTCCCTGTACATTGTTCGGCTTGGGAAACATTTTGTTTTAGGAAAAAAATTGCTTGTGAAAGGAGGTGATTTTCTACGGTGGATTTTTGGGGGCAAAAATTGGTCACTAAAAAATTTCATACATGATGTTGATTTTGCTAGAGATTAGGGAGCTTTTGATATTTTGGTTTGAGGATTCAGGAAGTTGGAATTTCAGTGAAGTTTCGGGTTTGGCATCAAACTTTCTTCCTACTAGCATTGAATTCTAGGTTGGATTTGACCCTTGTTTTTTTATTTCCTATCTGATTGTGTGATCAATGCAATTGGGTTCTCTCTTTCTCTGCATGTTGAAAACAAATTCCTAGTTGTTTGATGATTTTTATTTTAGATTATATGATTCAGAGTAAATGATAGATGATTCAAATGACCCACTGTTAGCTAATAGGTAAATATTTGTTGATTAGTAGAGTTACTATGTAATTGATTAGAATAATTGATATAGTTATTTTCAAGTTATTATGGTAAAATATTAGATAATTCCCTATTAATTAATTTGTAGGTGAATATTGATTATTTTATAACTTCTATAGTTGAATTAAAAAAAATTACTATGTAGGTTAATTTAATTAGAATATTGTGTTATAGTTTTCAAATATCATTTATAGGGTTTTCTTGCAATTTTGATACTAGTTGTAGAAAATAAACAAGAAATATGGTTAATAATTGTTAAATCTCTAGTACAAATATATTTAAGGTTAGAAATATGGTGTAAGTCTAAATTCCATTGAAATAGAAGATTTGGTGCAGATCATTGTGCAATTTTTCTAGGCACCCATAGCTAAGTATAGAGGACTTATACTCATGTATCATATTGGGAATTGCAATACTCTTGATTTCTCTAGATTAGTTTTTATGTTATAATATTTAATGAATAGATTTGAAATTATAATATAAGTTTATGGAGATAAATGTTCAAGTATTGGGGTCTAACATATCATAGTCCATTATTAGAGATTACCTTTTAATAACCTCTCAATCCTTCACAATCATTTAAGATTGCATTCCTTCTGATTTTAGGAAAAACCTTGAATGACAATTATGAATAATTTTGTAATGAATGTGAAGGAGTTATTTTAATATGTTTGGAATTACTAATGAAATATGCACTATGTAGGTTTAATTGTCTAGCGAAATGGTGAGTATAAAATATTTTGGTTGATCAATTAATTAATAGGAGTGGGTATTACCGAGTTAAATTGATGGTAGAAAGTTTTCATAAATTGTTATTAAAAGCTTAGTTAACACTTTGAGAAGAATGCATAAGGTTCTTTTAGTCTATTTCTAAAGGGTTGAGTCATGCATATATGTAGTTTGAGATATATCTCTAGCCATCAAGAGGTTACAGAATGCTTCCAATTGGAATTAATTTCCTCATCAAGCATAACCTCATTAGTTGACTAATTAAGTGCATGTTTTATTATCCGTATTTTCTAGTGAATTAAATTTGTTTAGTTATTCCATTTTGTTGGTTGATCCTCCTAGAGATGAATCAATAACCTTTAGTCTAAAATAATTTAAACTTAGGTTATATGTTAAGTTGAAAATGTTTGTATTCAAATTTTGTATTACCCTCTTCTTTGGCATGATGGGATAATCATAGGGACTCGTTACTATTCTAGCCACGTGGGTGGCAGTCGATGAAGAACTAATATTTAATTTAAAAAAAGATTATGATTAACTGTTAAATGATTTACATTACTCTATGTTAATTACTTAGTTAAGTGAATTGGTTTGTTCATATCTGAGAGTTATTGCTATGTGAAATATTGTTATTAAGGTTGTGTAGTTAATTTTGTAGTTGTGTTTAAAATGTAATTATTAATTATAGTTTTGTTTAGGGGAAAATCTTCCTTGTTATAATGCTATGATTAATTGTTTGTATTACACCATGTGGCTTGGTTTTTGGATTAAGCATTTATGTCATTGCTTATGATGGATGTCATATGTGTAAAGTATGTTGGAAAGTGTATTTAGCATGTTGGCTTCCAGAGGCCTAGGAGAGAGTATGTTTGTGTGAATGGTTCTTATGATAATTTCACTTTGGAAGTGGTTGGCAATGTTTTGAGTTATGTGCTTGTATGAAATGTAAACCCTAAGGATGTGGCTTCCTATTTCTATATGGAATCATTGATTAAGATCAATGTGCAAGATGGTCAATGCCTTGCTCTATGTTTGGATTCATGATATTATGTTAAGTGTGCAAGATGGTTAATGCCTTGCTTGATGGGTAGGGTTCACTAGTTGCAAGTAGGGGGAATGCATCTCAATGGGGGCCAAAACCCAGATTGGTGTCTAGGACAACCCATTGGAGGTTTTCTTAATCCAATGATAACATTAATAATGAATTAGGGGGATGGGTAGAATTCACATTAAGTAAGATAATGATATGCCTCACTCATAGCTCAAGTGCTTGTTTAGGCTTGAGATGAGATGGGAAGGTCTGGAATGACAAGATCAACTACCTTTTCCTCATGAAAGGTATGTTGGTTCTACATGAGTTTGTATGGGGGCCGAGGATCGGGAGAGACTACCAAGATAACCCTGGATGGGGGTTGAGGCCTAGGAAGATCTACCAGGACAGCCCATATCAAGCTATGTGATGACACTCTTCCCTATTATAGTCTAGCACTCCCTAGTTGTACTTTCTCTTTCCATTATGTGAGTTCCTTTGGAAGTGAATTCAGTGTTGTAAGTGTGCAAGTGAATTCAATGTTGTAAGTGTGTAAGTGAAGTCAGTGTTGTAAGTGTGCAAGTGAATTCAGTGTTGTGAGTGATGTTGATGTGTTGGTAGTGTTGTGTTGGAGTCCATGTATAACCCACCCCTTGATTGTGTTATCCTATTGCTTTCCTGACTATATGTTGGATGTGGGACATTGTGTTATCTCCTAGCATGGGGGGTGGACCTCAGGGTTCCACATGGTTGGGAGGTTGGTTCTTTTTCCTTCATTGGGTATTTTTGTTGCATGTTTGTGTATGTGGAGGTTGTTCATTGCACCGTGGATTCCAAATCATGTTTCTTCTCAAGAAGGAAACATTCTATGTATTTGTATATTGGATTGTATAACATTTGTATCTCTTGTTGTAATCTGATGTATTCTTCCCACATGTACTAGGGAAGCATCGTTGTAAATATTGTAATAGTTATTGATGAAATATTCTTGGAATGAATATTGTGATGTAATGCATCTTGCATATGTTAGTTAGCTAGAAATGATCTTTAGTGTTGATTATAAGTTGACATGCTATGGAAGTAATTAATGTAGAATCATTTAATGTGATGCTTTAAAATGAACCTTGCATGTTAAATTGTTCATGTTATCCTTTATGTTGATGAAATGATTCTAGTTATCTTAATTGTTAGTTTGTGAGTAGCGCAGTCAAGGAACCTTAGAGGACTTAGGTTTAGATTATTATATTATGTTATATTATGCTTTCTATTGTTTCTTTCAAAAAAAAATTGTTTTGTTAGTTTGACATAGTTAGTATTGTCACTTGGGGTTCCTTGGCAAGGATGTTACACATCTTGTCCAAAAAAAATTCCATCCTTCCAACTTGGTGACACTAAGAAATCTCCTTGGTGGAATCTTTCCTTCATATCTAATGCAACTTCCTCAAGTTGATGGTTTGACTACAAGGTTTCAACTTCCTCATAGTCAACATTCTATTGGAAAAAACTCGTAGACTGCCTCAAGTTGGTGATCTATCCACCTTGGATCCTATAAAAAATTTCCACTCCCAAAGGATTCAAAACTAGCTCTGATACCACTTGATGCAGTCATGGATGGAGAGTCTAGAGATAAAAATGCCCAAGTATGTAGCCAATATTTTAACATAGTAGAATTATTAGGAACAAAAAATAAATTATCATTCATTCAACATATAAGAATGATTACATAATTCTTATTTTCCTTCAACATATAGATTACAAATTCACCCACATGTTTCTTCGGTATTATTACAACCTTAGATGTGAATAACTCAAAGAAACACTCTAGTCCTATGTTATCCTAATTCCTTCTCTCTGAACTATCTATTATCTCACTTTCTCCTACCTAAGTTAGCTTAATTGTATCTCCATGAATTTGATGGATGAACATATATCTAATCTAGGCCTTATAAATGATGTGTGTTAGCCACAAGGTGTCCCAACACCTAATGTTTGGTGAAACATGTGATTCAAGTTAATTCCCTTGGTAAAGTGACCCCCAAGAGTTAATTGAATGTGTTGTGGTTCTATTTTAAGACTACTATGCTCCCATTCTTTCTTGTGATATGTCAAGTTTGGCACAGCTAGGTACATTAAAAATTGCACACTTTTCCTAATGAACTTTACACTAAATTCTCTATACTACTATCTTTTGTTAGCATTATATTCCCAAAAAATGATCCAAATATCTCATTCTTTGTTGTGAACCAAGTTGACGAAATGTGATGAATTGTGGTATGATTGTTTGGGATGCTCCTACATCAATCCAATAATACCTAGAGAGAAAAACTAGAATTGATAAGTTTAACAATCAATATATTCATTTTTTAAAATACATTAAGTTCTTTTGATTAAAAACACTATGGAAGTTAAAAAACCAAAATTGATTTAATAAATTTTCATATCTTAATTGTTGAGAGAGAATGCCCCAATTAGGATCATATGCATATTTTTAATTGTGTAATATGATCTCCCTTCTCAAGTTTTGTCCATCTTTTTATCAAATGTGATGGACCTGCTTCAATCTCTTGATGATCTGGAGGTAATTGTAAGCAAATGTGTAATACTGCAAGTTTTAGATGAAGCGGCATTGTTGCAGGTAGTGCAAGGTTATAACTTTTTCGTAGGGGATGGATTTGTTGGGGGTCTTTTTCAGAGAGAACACTTAAAACACCGTCAGGGATTTGTTAAAATATTTGAAGCAATAAGGCTAGGTCTGCAAGTTAAGAATGATGGCATTCATGTCAAGGCTTTGAGGAAAAATGGTAATAAAATTGGTGCATCATTGAATTTTGACACAAAAGAAAAAATTTATTCTCTTTCTTTTTTGTGCGAACATGCTCCTCATTTGTCGGTCATTCCTCCAGTGTTAGACTTTCCTTCTGAACTAGCACCAACGGCGATAATAGAGGCTAAATGGGATGGAATGGAGGTTTTCAAGGAAAGTCCAGGTTTCAGGGATCAACATGGTCATCCTGCCAGAGCCAGAATTCAAAAGGAGGGAAATGAGGATGATGAACCATTCGAGGGGTATGATTTTTTTGCTAATGATTTCGGTCTGCAGGGTCTGCTTGAGGAACAAAGTGAAAATTAAGTTCAGGGTGGTGATCATATGGAAGAGTGAGTGTCGGAGCTGGCATGGTTTTGTTTGTCTACCTTCCAGGGTTATGCAGACGTGTCGTCATTTTGACTACTTTTTAATGCACGGGGTTTATGTATTAATTGTGTTTTGGGTTTAAATCTTTGTACTTTGGGTGGGGTAATAGTATCGAATTGTATATAGTTGGAAATTCATAGATTATTAGGTAGGGTATATAGTTTTTTTGATATGGCTTGTCGGGTTTCACATCGACATTTTGGTCTGTTTGTACATTTTTTGAGGCTATAACTGAAGGTTTTCTCCCTGCCTCTTTCCTGTCGGTATGCCCCCCAGAGCCAGGATTTTGTATTACCTATCTATTATACTATTAATAATATCGTGGTCTACCACTCTTGCTTAAAAATATATATATAATTTCAGGCATCAATGCATTATTCCAAGTGTGTAATGTATGCATAATTGTACTAATTATAATATATATAAGATACATTAGATTTGTTTAAGAAAGTTGAGTGACCAGTAAAATAAATTCATAAAACCATTTTAAAAATATTCCATAAATCAAATAATTAATTTGCAACTTTGTTTATAGTAGTTAATATGAAAAGATAACCATTTATCTTATATCCTTATTTAACTTTCATTTCAAACTATTATTCTCATTTGAAAAATAATATTTCAATTATATTTTAAATTTATATTTGATGTAATTAAGAGTGGTTGGACTCAATAACCCTTAGAAATTCCAGCTAGATTCTCAATATATTTGATATTTTTTATTAAAAAAAAAACTTGAATAAATTTGTCTTAAAATAAATTTTGAGCTTTTCACTACATACACGCAATACCATGCAATCTTAGAAGAGATTCAAAATTCATTATTGCTTGTATGTTAGAAGGTTGAAACTTTCCAAATTTATAGAAGAGAAAATGAATTATATTCAATATTCAAAGTCACATGCTTTCAAAAAAAAAATTCAGAAAATCATTTTAAATATATATATATATATATATATATATATATAAAATTTATTTCAGTTATTGAATGTCATATTTATTATGATTATTTTAGTAAAAATAATTTGATTTTTTAATTTGTTATTTTTTATCTAAACAAATTTCATTTAACTTTGTGTATATGTAAATGAATACAATTTTAAGTCAATTTTATTTTAACAACAATTGAAATTACAACATATCAATTAAATAAAATTGACCCTACTTTATCTTATTAGTTTAAGATAAAAATTGTTGAAGAAAATAAATCACACTTCAACTACTCTACTTAAAAAATCACACTTTTCAATTGTCAAACAAGTAATAGTAATTTAACACCTCATCCCTACTAAAAGATTGTAAATAATTGTCTTACTTTATTGGTCAAAATTTGCTTTTGTGCATTGAACTATATGATGGTAAAAACGAGTCTATTAAAATGTCCGTCAATAAAAGAACCATTCATAGACAACGGATTTCAATTGAGTACTTATTGTTCAAAAAATATCAAAATATAGAAAACCACTTAAAAAATGTAATTATACATACTCTTATGCTATTCAAAGCCATACATTAACATGGTTGGCGAACAAAATAGTTTGATTTTTCAACCTATTATTTTTATTTGAGCAAAATTCATTCAATTGTGTATGTTTATGTAAATGCATATAATTTTGGATGGACTTTATTTTTACTAAGAATAAAATTATAATATATTAGCTAAGACAAGATTTACCCTTTAGCATATCTTATTATTGTGATTTTCAAGAGAACTCTACTTAAACATCATAGTCTTCAATGATTAAATAGTCAAAATTAATTTAAAACCTCATCACTATCAAAAAATGATAAATAAATATTCTACTTATATTGACTATTACTTATCCTTAACCATTAAACATCGTAATCTCAAAACAATAAAATATAACCTTCTAGAACTAAATATTAAAACTTGCTTAACAAACAATTAACTTTTTTATTTTACTACAAATCTGTGATTCGCTTTGGAGAGTATAATGTATCATATGCTATAATTGCAATAATGATACAATTGACACCCCAACTTTTTAACATTAAAGCAGTCATCATCTGGTTTAATAGGCATAGTGGAGTGGGTGAACTGCACCAAAATACTTCCCCATACGTTGTAGAGAAGGCCCAAAACCTATAGAAAATATTTAATTCTCACCTTTTACTTTTTATACTTTTTTGGATGGTATTAAAATTCTTTTTAAGCAACATTGAGTGATTCATGTGATAATTGGTTTCCCTTTGACAAACCATAACAAGTAATATTTTATAATCTTATTCCTGGTTATAAGGGTGATAAAGATGGCCTCACTTAAATATTTTATAGTTTTCGAATTGTATTGGTTGTGGTTATTTCTAAAGATCGTTCATTTAATATTTAAAGGTTGATTTATAAAAAGATGATAAATATTTAATATATTTTGATGTGGATGGAGTATAAAATTGTTATTGATTTTTAACTATTACATCAAATGATGTTTAAGTATAATAATTATTTGTAATCCCATAAATACTGAGCACATCTTTAATTTTGGATGTAAGTGGAAAGGTCTACTAACTTACCTACAAAGATGCAAACACATATATTTGATTGCTTGTTAGTCTTGCTTAAATCAAAATAGAGCCACTATGAAGATGGAATAGGAAATATTATATTTTTCATAGACTTCTTCCATTAGCCAATGCCTCAATTTTCAAGTTAAAATTTGTATATTGTGCATACTTTTTTTTTTAAACAGTTTATTATAGTATAGTAAAAATAAGAGATTTTATGTGAAGGTTTATGATAAACGCTGGATAGTTTCTATGTATAGTTTAAGACATTACAACATATTATAAATCAAAGTGTCGTAAATATATAAACATTCATAAAGCCATTAAGAAGAAGTCATCTCACAAAAGGGAGGTGGTAAATCATCCTACAGATAAGGATAACCCAATAAGAGGGCTCACCTAAGGAAGGATCTGGAATCACCTAGCAATCCTAAGCATTCTAAACAATAAGAGGAAATAGCATTCCCCACATAGGTAAGAAAGACACAATAGCTCTTGAATAAAAACTAATGTAGGATAGAGTTACTCATCTAAATGGCCTAGAGATAGTCTTATTGTGTGGAGACAAACTCCCACCTCTCTATTGTGAAGGAGGACCTAGAGAGAAATGATTATGACAATGTGAAATTCTCTGCTATAGTTGCAAGGGAAGCTAACATTGGGATGGATTGTTAGGTGGGATTATGCTCATGATATGTGGAGCACTCCACCTATGATTAAGAAGGTCTTGGAAACTTGATGAAATTGCGAAACCACTTTTTCAATATGCACCTAGATTTGAAAGAACAAAGAGGTTAGCATATTATCTTTCTCATGAATATTGAGTTTCTTATAAACCTCTTCATTATTAAAGATAGTAATCTCAAGGATTCCAAAGCTACAAAAAAATAGTGGCTCTAAAAAAATTCTAGATGTTAACAATATAAGAGGGAGCAACTCCCTAAGAGAAATGTCTAGGATGAGAGAGAAATTTCTTGAAAATTTAAATCAAAGCACTTTGGACCCATGAACAAGTCTAGAAAATTTTCTCAAAGGTCTCAATTTTGTTATCAGAGGGCATCTTAGATTGTGAATCATAATGTGAGTCCTTTAGCCTAAGTAAGGCATGGTAAACCAAAAATAAAGAAAATTTGAAATTTAAGGCTAAATCCTTATAGGATGGATCCACTAGTATTCAAAGAGTCAAGTCCAAAGTGAATAATTTAACTCCTAGTACTACTTTAACTTCTTAATAATCAAGGAAAAGGGGCTAATAATCTTTTATAAGAGTCTAGGATCATATCACAAAATTTTAAACACTAGTCCTTCCACTACATAGATAGTGGTTGAAAACCAAACTTATGCCTGGAATAACATCAAGAATAAGTTCTTAAATATGAAAAATGGATGGTACATTATAATTGGTAATTTTGTCTTTCCTCTAAAGGATGGGCTAGGGATATTTTTTATAATTTTATTTTTTTTGTATATTTCAAAAATACTCACTAGTGATAACTCTAGATTATTTGAAATAATTCATCCTAAAGGATGTCAAATAAGATGCAAGCTTAGATAAATATCATGATAAAAACATGAATGAATTTTTTCCACTTGAAAATAGTGGGTAACTCTTAGATATACTTTACAATTTTATAGACCTAAGAGGGTGTACCCTTAGATCCTACAATATAACCAAAGATAATTAAAATAACAAGGACACAATAACCTATCCATAAGGATAACCCTGTAATTTTTCACTTATTACCCAACATACTAGCTCATTGGGATTGTAGGTGAATATTTAGAATGAATATATAAAATGGTCATGTTTTACAAGGTTTGACTATAGATAATAAGTCACCAAATTTCCCTATAAATATGCTAGAGTTTAACCTCCTAAAAACTCTTGTAAACTAGATAGAACTAAAATATAAAATAATTCATCTAGTACCAAATTTATTTTCACATTTCAAACTTAATTAGACTCCATCTTTATGTTAGTACTTATTACATTGGTGATAGTGAAAGATTAACAAAGTTCATAGTGTTTTTTTGTAAATTTTACGTTAATTATTAGATATGAATAAAATGAAATAGGTGAATAAGATCATGCCTAGAGATCTTACCAACCTACTTGTGTCTTTATAATTCACATTCACAAATGTAAGAAATATCTATTAGTGCATAATATTTGAATATGTATTTTAATATTCTAGATATATTACACATACGATAAATTTTCTTAGGTGTTGACTTGTAGACATGTCACATTGTGAGGAGGATATTTTCTCCCCCACATGTGTCATGTTCATATGAATACTATTTTATATTAAGCAAATCATGCTATACTTTATATCCTTTAAAGTGAATCACTTGGTAACTCATCTAGTTGTTATGTGGTAGGAATACTTTTGATTATTTATTATTTTAATAATCTTTCCATGCTCAAATTTCAATAATAAGGCTATATCATTGAATTCATTTACATGTGGAATATAATATCTATTATTTTACTTCTTTTTTTATGTTATTTTATTTATTGGAACAACACATTAAATTCCATAATATGATTCACTTATCTAGATGATGGTCGTTCAATATTGTCTCCTTAATAGATGAATCATGCATGGTATTAGAGACATAGAGTGACTAGGATCTCATTCAAATCTAGAGAAGAAGAAGGGTTTGAAGATACTCCAATCGAAAAATGACATGTTTAGGACATCTTGGTTTAATTTTGATGCTTCCACTACATCCACACATCCAAAAACCCCAAGGAGAACCTTTAATTTGTTTATTTTTGTTTTCATTTGCATTTTTTAATTTTTTTAAGGGTTTAATTTTGGCCACATACGAACAACTATTTTTTACACCATTTTGGAGTTGAATAGATAGTGTTAGGGTGTGATTGATACACTTATGTGTGTAGGGTATGAAGAGGATACCTAGCCCCTACCCCATCTTAAAAGGGGTAGTTGAAGCATAGGGCCTCATCCCTACCTTACATTGTAGTCATGTGTGCCTTGGGAACCACCATTTTTTTAGTTTTAATTTTTTTTTTTTAAGAAGAAACTAAATAATTATATTTTAATAAAAAGTTAAACACAATAGAAATTTAGCACACCATTTTTATCCTTTTCTTAGACTAGTTTCCACCACCACCAGTAGCACAAATCATCAACCAATTGATTACCACTGAGATGCTACCACCTATAGGGACCCCTCACCAATGTTTTTCTTAGAATTATTGTCCAACTGAAGGAGGTCATATCTCAACCAAATGAAGGACCTTTTTAGCACTTTTTTTTTAAATGAGCTAAGATTTCATATTATTTGTATTTATGGAATCAATATTTGTTTAAGATATATGGTTTTTTAGAGAACAAAATTCCTCAAAGAATTAGCCATATTTTTATTACTTTGAAACTGTAAATGAGCATAACTTTCAACTATAGATTCCAATCAATAAGTCATTATTAAATCCTAGTATTTTTAGCATACTATACCATAATGGGGTAAGTGCACCAAGTTGTGACACAAAAATGGCTCTTAAGATGCCACTTTTTTTTTTTTGAAATTAGCAAAATCTAATGCTCATGAGAAAATGAAGATAGTTATGCTCAGAATTCGAAGATGCAACAAGAACAAGAGTTGTAGAACTCCAAATCTACTTTCTAAGCTACAATTTTATTTTTTTTAAATGAAGATTAAGGTTTTGAAAAAGGGGGCCACCAAAAGTGGTCTTGTTTTTATCAAAAAAGCAACATAGCGTCCATTGTGGCCTCCCTAAAAAGATTTTTTTTTTAATTTCAAAAATCCAAATGATGATAAATTAGCTAACACCATGTAGTTCATCTCAATTTTTTCGGCTATTTTTTTAATGAATAATATTTTACAAATTTTCAAAGTGGACACATATTGAAAAGCTGAAATTTGAGCGTGATCCCCCCTAATTTTTTGAAAAATAATCAAAAACCATTTTTTTATTACATGTAGAATGGAGTCTATTTTATGAAAATGTATTTTGTTTCAAAATTTTATGAACGAGTAAAAATCTATACCAAAACTAGCACGTGTTAGTTTTTGAGAAAAAAACAAATGCACTAACAAGAGAAGTTATAGATAAAAACCTTTAACATAATCAAAATGTTAAAAAAATTATATGGTTATATAGGTAAGAGAGAGCCTAACATCATCATGGATTTTTTATAAACTTGCATTGAAAGACATGCAAACCTGATGGTTAGCATGGCCAAAAATGTTTGAAATTTTGTTGCACTTTTGAAAAATTATGTCCTTGGCATGAAATGGTCTTTGGGTTGGATGCCCAAGGAACAATCCAACCCTTTGGGTTGGTATTTCCCAATGCAGCCCATTTGGTGAGCATGAAATTTGGCACTCTCCAAATGTTGCATTACATTTGTCACTCACCATATTGATTGCATTTACAAAAAAGCTAACTTCGCTTTCTCTTTATCTCTCTCTATCCCACTTTGATAAGGTTTAAAGAGTTTATGATTTATGACCGTGATCGATAAGAAAGGTTTTACCTTTCACTCCCTCTCTACTCCCTTCCCTCTTAACCAATACTTACCTTATTCTCTCTCAACCCTCTCTATCTTGCATTCACTCCATAACCCCATCTCCATCCTTGCCTCCCTACCTCTCTCTTATTTTATCTCCCTTTGTTATTGTTTCTCACCCATCTCTCTCATTTCTCTCAATCACTCTCTCTCCCTCACAACCTCTCTCTCTCCCCATATCCAAGTCTCTCCCTCCCCCTCTATCTCTCACATCTTTCTTCTCTCTCCCCATCTCCAAGTCTCTCCAACCTTGTCTCATTACCCACCTCTCTCCCCCCTCTATCTCCCATCTCATTCTTCTCTCTCGTATTTGTTGTCCCCATAGTTGTCGTTGCACCAAAATATTGACCTGTAAATTCTCGATACAACTGCTAAAGTTAACAGATCCATGGGAGATGGTTAGTCCATGTCACGAATCTCGAGGGGAGCGCTAACCATTTGCCAGAAAAACTCTCCCTTAGCATTACCCAAGGGGATTCAAACCCGACACCTTTGGCTCTAATACCAATTGCTAGCCCCCACAGTTGTCGTTGCATCAAAAGATCAACCTATTAATGTTTGATACACCTTCTAGAGTTAATGGATCCATGGGAAGCGGTTAGTCCATGTTGTGAATCCCGAGGGGAGAGTTGACCATCTGCCAATAGTATTCTCTCTCACTCCCCTCTCTAGGTTAGGACCTCTTTATCTCATCCTCCCTATGTCTCTCACTCCCTCCATGTGTACCTCCCCCTCCATCCCTTGTTACTCCTCTATTGATACTTCCCTTTCACTCTACCTCTCTTCCCTCTCCCTTCTCCAAGTCTCTCCCACTCTCTCTCCCTATCTCCTTCTCTACCTTTCCTTCCCTCCTTACCCCCATCTATATCCTTGCCTCCCTACCTCTCTCTTCTTCTCTCTCCCTCTATTATTTTTTATTTCCCATATATCTCCTTTCTGTCGATCACTACCTCCTCCTTCCACCCTCTCTCTCCCCATCTCCACAACTAAAAATAACTAAATTCTACTAATATTTTGCAACACAACTATAAATGAGTAAATAAATGACTAATTTGGTCGTCAGGTAAAAAATTATTTAGTCACACAAATAAAAATGACTAAACAGTTAGTCACGCAAATAAAAATTAGAGAAAAAATTTAAAAATATTTTTGGAGATGATTGGCAGGAGTGTATTGTACGCGATTCATTATTCATGTTTATCCAGACACTTGACAACTACGCTAAGGTGTTCTGAGTTATAACAGCTACTTGCATGGCATGTGATTCATTATTCATTTATCCTAGCACTTGACAACTACACTGAGGTGTTTTGAGTTATAGAAACTACTTGTATGGGCGATAAAGATTGTTTGGAGAGGACCTAGAAACTTCTAAAAAGGAGGGAAAGGAATTCAAAGTTTTTTGTAATGAATTTGAAGTCGTTGAGGCCCTCTACAGGGAGGTTGGTTTGGGGACAACCTCTGCAGCGAATTCAGAGGTAATTCAAAACCACCATTACATTAAACACAAAATCTATATCTTTCTGATTGGAAACTTACAATAGTTACAATCTACTGCTCTTAATCATCTTCTTTTACAATATTTCCACTATTTTGCTTCATAATGTGTTCAAGCTAAATATAATAAAATTTGGGTGCCAATGCCAAAATAGAATTTCCTCAAACAATTTTGATACATTTTTTCCGCAAGCACAAACTATCCTTGTGCAAAGTAAACATGTGCTAGATTTACCCACACATCAGACATCTAAACAAATATTTTTTTTATTGTTGCTTCTTATACCTATGTAAAAAATTCCTTTGCAATATCAAATTGACCCCTTTCAGCTAGCACAATGGCTGCCCCATTTGCAGCATAAACATTTCCCGTTCTTTGTGCCAACACTTTAAAATACAGTTCTCTAGACTTCTCAAGATGTTGTTCCTCCTTCTTTGGATCCCTCCTCTCATTGTGAAAAGCTGCAAAATAATTCCAATTTCCAAGTGAAATGTCAACATAAGAATTCTTGAACATCTGATTCACTTTGTGTAGCTTTAATTGTTTCTTTTGCTTTAAGCCAATCATCTATTTTCAGTTCCATTTTTCCAAGCATAGATAAAGCATTTGATGAGTTTTTATCCACCTTAAGTGCATCCCCAATAAATTCTAGGATTATTTGGATCTCATTTTGAGCTTGAGCCATGGTTGCAAGACGTAGATATGCATCCACATAATCAGGAAACTTGAACAATATTATCCTGTATAAAAGATTTTTTTTTTCAGTATCATGTAGTTGTTCAAACAACCTAATAAGATTAAATAGGATTGTGACTTTATCCCATGGTCACTCAAGTGAAACACCACCTTCTTCTAGTCAATGGAAGAATTCCATGTCCTTAAAGAGCATAGGAAAAAATACATAATTGGCATTGGGGATTTTATTTATGAATTCAACCCAAATTTCATTTCCTAATTCCTCCATAAAAGTTTGTTGAGCCAACTCTATTTCATCACACTCAAAATGAAGAACCCCAATTTTGTTTAACAATTGAATGGGTACTTCTTCTCTATTCTTCTTCAAAAGAGACTTTGTTTTCTTAAGAGAATCTAAGGCTACACTGGGGTCTGATGATATTAATAACTCATCCATCTTCATAAATGCATGGGCATCACATGGATCTATGTGAGTTTCCTTTCTTAAAATTTCCAAAGCCTTCTCTACCTACCCTTGTTGAGCATATATATGGTCTACAACTTTTAAGCTCTCATAGTTCTCAAGGTGGACCTCTAGAACCAATTCAAAATTTGAGAGAGAACTCTCAAGATCTCCCAACTTCAATTGAACCTATTCACAAAATCATGTGACCTTTGAATTTCATTAACTGATCACATGTAGTAGCAGCTAGTGGTGTCATAATCACCTTTACTATGATAAGATCCTACAAGATATAATATGAATGAGATTTCATGAGAGGGAACTGGTCAATTGAAACAAGAGTTATCTTAGTAAACTGATCCATAATCAAATGTTGCCTTGTGAAGAATTTTTTTTTTCTAAATGGTTCAATGCCATTGCATAGTATAGGTATAATTCAAAGGATCTACACATCTTTTCTATTCCTTCATGAGCACTACCTTTTTCACTAACCGTGAGAATCCTACAAGTAAAAAATGCACAAAAGTGACCACGAAGATCTATGTAGAGGCAAAACATCATTTCCTAATGCCTCCATAAAAGTTTGTTAAATCAAATATAGTTCATGAAACTCAAAATGAAGAACCCCAATGTTGTTTAAAAATTCAATGGGTACTTATTCTCTACTCTTTTTTAAAAGATACTTTAGCTCATCTTAAGAGAATCTAAGGCTGCACTGGGGTCTAACAATATTAATAACTCACCCATCTTGATAAATTCATGGGCATCATGTGGATCTATGTGAGTTGTCTTTCTTAAAATTTCTAAAGCCTTCTCTACCTGCCCTTGCTGAGCATATATGGCCTACAACTTTTAATCTCTCATAGTTCTCAGGGTGGACCTCTAGAACCTTTTCAAAATTTGAGAGAGAACTCTTAAGATCTCACAGCTTCAATTGAACCAGTCCACAAAATCCGGTGGCCTTTGGCTTTCCTTGAGTGATTCCATGTAGTAGTGGTCATTGGTGTCATAATCACCTTTACTATGATAAGATCATGCAAGATTATAATATGAATGAGATTTCATGAGAGGGTGGTCAGTTGAAAAAAGAGTTTTCTTGGTCAATTGTTCCACAAGAAAATGCTACACTGTGAAGGAAAAATGGTTTGCTAAATGATTCAGTGTCATTGCATAGTATGGGTATAATTCAAAGGCTCTACGCATATTTTCCATTCCTTCATGAACACTACCTTTTTCACTAACTATGAGAATCCTACAATTTAAAAATGCACAAAACTAACCATCGAGATTTTTCCCTATTTTGGAACATAAAATTGCCAAAAAAATGCATTTAAAACCTGCAAATAAATCACATTGATTTTCACGCCAAAACAAAAACCATGAGACCATAGCTTGTTTCTTACTATTATGATTTGATATATTTTTCCCAAGCATCCATAGCTTGTTTGAAATCACCTATTTTAGGCTTTTATCCATAGTAGCAAGGCAGTAAACTGCTTGATAAAATGCTTTGGTAGACATGTATGGAAAATTTGGTAGCATAGACAAGGCAATGAACTTTGGAAAAAATTCCTCAAATAAATGTGGTCTCATGGTGATGGAATGCCATGACGAATGCCATGGCGAATTCCATAACAAGCGAATTGTTATGGATTGTCATGGCATTCCATCACCATGAGACCATATTTCTTTGAGGTATTTTTTCAACTAGTTCACTGCCTTGTCTATGATATTGCTTACTATTATGCTTTGATATATTTTTTCCAAGAATCCATAGCTTGTTCGAAAGAACTTGTTTTAGGCTTTTAGCCATAGCAATGAGGCAATGAACTATTTGATAAAATGATTTGATAGACATGTATGAAAAATATGGTAGCATAGACAAGGCAGTGAACTGTTTGAAAAAATGTCTCAAAGAAATATGGTCTCATGAAACACCATGACAAGAAAATGCAATTGGTAGCTGCTCATAGTTATTAGTTATGCAATGTGAAGTAATTGCATAACTACTTAGGTTGAATTTGTAAAAAATATATTGTAATTGAAATTTTGTCATCTATCAACATCTAGTTATTAGTTATGCAATGTGAAATAATGCTTTGAGTTTGAAAGATGTGCAATGCAATGTAATCAACAATTTGAATATAAACTACAAAAATCTATTTCTTACAATTCATTAGTTAAAATATCTATTTTATTTTCTCTCTATAACTCTATTGCTATGGAAATGCCTTTCAATTAAAAAAATAGTTTTTGTCTCTTAGTCTACAATGTTTTACATTTTGTCATCTATCAGCATCTAGTTATTAGTTATCGTATTTGAAGTAATGCTTTAAGTTTGAAAGATTTTCAATGCAATGTAATCAGTAATTTGAATATAAACTACCAAAATATATTTTTTACAATTCATTAGTTAAACTCTCTATTTTATTTGCTCTCTATAACACTCTATTGCTATGGAAATGACTTTGAATTAAAAAAAATAGTTTTAGTCTCTTAGTCTACAATTTTTCGTTGCTATTTGTAGAACATTATAGATGGATCAACGTTGAAGGTTGACTATAGATAAATACCATGCATTTGATGAGATAATAGCTGACAAATATCCATGTCCATGCAATGGTTGTCTTGGGGGAAAGGTGAGAAAAATAAATCTAATTTATCGACATATGATACGATATGAGCATAGTGGTATAAGCCCTCAAGATTACAATTATTATGAAGATATGATAGAATTGCAGAGTGTGGGAGATGAAGAGGTAGCAATGTCAGTCAAAGGGTTTGAAGTTGATATAGTGTTGAATGAGCATCTAAACAATGATTGGGCCAAGTTGATGGAGGATTTTTTTAATCTTGTGTATGCTAATTGCAAGTTAAGTCGTTTGACAACAATCCTTCAAATTCTTAATTTGCAAGTGGTTTTTGGTTGGACAAATGAGAGTGCAGATCTGTTATTGGCATTACTATGTTCATTGTTACCACCTAACTCCACATTGCCAAAAAAATGAAGTCAATGTAAAAATCAAATCACTAAGCTAGGCTTAGGGTATGAAAACATCCACAAATGTTTGAATGGTTGTGTGTTATTTTGCAAGAATCTTGCAAGTGAGAGTGAATGTCTAAAATGTCATGAAGCGAGGTATAGACAAGGGTTGAAATCAGATGTGGTTCCTAGAAAGGTTCTTCACCACTTTTTGGTAATCCAAAGATTACTCTAAATGTATAGGTGCATCTAAACATTATTTAACTTATGCAATGGCATGCCCAAAATAAGAGCATTGATGGAAAACAACGACATGTGCCTGATTCTAAGACATGGATGGAATTTGATAATAGATGGCCTGATTTTTCTCAAAATCCCCATAATATAAGGTTGGGTTTGGCTCTAGATAGGGTGAACCCATTCTTAGATCAAAGTACTAAATGGTCAACTTGGCCAGTGTTTTTGATAAATTATAACTTGCCTCCATGGTTAGCAACTAAACTAGTTTTTGTAATTCTATCATTGATTATACCAAGAAAGAAAAGTGTGACTTTAGATACAATTGATTCTTATATAGAGCCATTATATGATGAGCTAATGGAATTGTGGAAAGGATTTGAAGCAATTCAATATTTAAGGGATGGTCATTCAATCAAATTCACTTTAAGAGCTTCCTTATTTTTTATGATTGATGATCTTCCTACATATGGCACATTGTCTGGTTTCAATGATCATGGATACCATGGATGTCATGATTGCAACTTTAAGGATTTTGTGAGGCACTCAATAATTTTTCATAAGTGTGTTTATTGTGGACATCGTGCTTACCTTAAAATGGATCATCCATATCATCAACAAAAAACAAATTTCAATGGTCAAGAAGAGAATCATGAAGCACCATTGCTAATAATGGGTGATTACATTGTTGATAATGGACAAAAAAGAATGTCATTTATTGAAAATTATGGGATTTTTGGTAGTAGATATGATCCATGTAATGAAAGTGGTGTAAAAAGGTTGTGCATATTCTATAAGTTTGCATACTTTAAGGATATGGCCATTAGGCATACTATTGACTTTATGCATTCTAAGAAAAGTATAGCCTATACTATTATACAAACTCTTTTTGATGATTTTGATACTATTTCATCACATGAAGAATTTTGACAACTAAAGATTCGTCAAAATATTTGGGTTGAAAAATATGATGATGAAAATATAGAAAACCTAGTGCTCCTTATGTCTAGACAAAGGAACAATGTGCATAATTCTTGTAGTTGATGTCTTAGACTTGCTTTCCCACTAGATATGTATGTAGTAGTATTAGAATCCAAATTGACATTAATGGCTTAAGAGGCCTCAATACCCATGACTATCATGTCATAATCGAGAATATTTTACCTATTGTGGTAAATATATCAAGTTTGGAAAAGGGGCCAAGATTGGCAGTTATAAGGTTGGGCCTAATATTAAAGAGAATGATTTTGTATGTATTAGATCCTTCAAACTTTGATAGTTTGAGGGAGGAGTTTGTTGAAGTCCTTTGTCTATTGGAACAAGAATTTCCACCAATAATCTTTAACATTTCTATGCATCTTTTGATACATCTAGAATATGAACTAGATCATTATTTCCCAATAAGAATGAGATGGATGTATCCTATAGATTGATATATGAAGTTTTTGAAAAAAATTGTTCATACTAGCGCAAAACCAGAAGGCAACATGTCTAAGGGATATTCAATGCAAGAGGCCATGGGATTTTTCATAGAATATATGAAGGATTTTAAAGATGTCAATCGACCTATATGGGATGATGAAGAAGATGATAGAGTTGCAGGTGAAGTATTAGAATGAAATGGATGTTGCTTCAAGATATCACATCAAGAAAGAGGTGTGATACATGCCTATATTCTTCAAAACACATCTTTGTTCAATAAGTGGCGTAGGTAAAAAAATTACACAATAATTTTTTTACTCAATTACATTTACACATTTATATTATTAATCTTGATATTTGTATGTTAATATTCTATGTAGAAAATATGAAGAGAATCAAGCTTGGATGCAACATCGACCTCAAAATTGCAAACGTCATGATTTGATTGAAGGTGATTTTTTTTCAAAATTTGAAGAATGGATTGCTAATGCAATTAGTGATGGAAAAGAAGAAGGTCAAGATATAACAACGAAGAAAATTAATCTTTCACAATCTCCACATTTATGGGCTATGCATTTCAGTGGAATGTGGGCCTATGGTAGTCATTTAAGAGTGGAAGAAAAAGACAAAGGAAAGACAAATTGTGATTATGTTGTTAGTACTAAATTTCTTCATGAAAGTCAGAAGAAATTTTATTTTTGATTCATCCAAGAAATTATTCAAGTGGATTTTTTTGAAAATAGTCCTATATTATTAAAATTTAAGTGGATTCGACCATCCGCAGTACAATTTGATGAGTATGAATTTTTACACACAAATACAAGACATTTTTTATCATAGACAAATGAGCTATGTATGTTTCCCCTCTTCAAATTAACCAATCATTTCTAATTGATGATATAAGAAGCCTAGGATGGTCATATTTCATTCAAATAGAGTCTCATTCAAAATGAAAATTCATGGATGTTGTTGATATAATGTCTGATGGGAAATATGTTAATTTACAAGAAACATTCGAAGAACTAGATGAAGACGATGATGGAGAATTTGAAGAATAGATTATTATTACCAATGAAGAGATTGGGAGAGAGAATGCATTACATGTCACATATGAGGATGAGGAATAAAATCAAGTAGATGCAAATATGAGTGATTAGGATTCTGATCTTGCTAGCAATGCAGATGATTATGATGATGTTTTGTCACCTTAACTATCCTATCACCTTAAGAGGTTAGCTTGTCACCTAAAATTTGGTTATATGTATTGTGTAATTTATTATTGAATATAATAAAGATTTGAGTATAGGTATGCTTATTCACTGTTGTTTTACTGATACATTTCTAAATGTAATCATAATTATTCTATTGGTACATTGTATACAAAACCTAAGATGTTCACTACTAATTTGAAGTGCATTTAAAGTTAGGTTCAATCATTCTTCTTAATTTTCTTACTTTGGTTGAAATTAATTTTGTTTAGTTAGAATATAATTCCTTGTATTTCCTATATGTTTTCTAGATGCTATACTTTTCTTGTATGTCCTAGATGATAGATTTAGTTTGTATTACAACTTCTAGCCTCCACATGCACTGAATATACTTGTGTGAAGGAAACAATAATTAACATCCGTGATTTAATAATACATATAGATATATTAGCATTATGTAAACTAAGTCTCCTCATTACAAACAAAGAAATGATCTCTTAGGTCCGACTGACATTGAAAACTATAAATTTTTGAATGAGGTTTTGTGAAATAATATTTTAAGTGAAATTGATTAGTGCCTATTCCTATTGGGAAATGGAGTCAAGATGTGGGTGATATATGTGTCTTACTTCTAGCTAAAACTCTAATTATTTGACACAGTGAGAGTCTATGGCTTGCATAGATGTGTTATGATTCAATTATATGGTTCTTCTTATTGATCTAAATAAGACTTCAAGGTTACTATGATTTATTTAAAGGGATTTAATCCTTACTTGAAGGAACCAATTAAAGAAATCACACGATGACAAAAAGTGTGTATTGACAAATTAAACATATACTTGATATACTTAATTTGAATAAGGAAATATTAAACTAGATACAACCATACAATCATACATTAGTATTATCAAAAAATAATTTAGACCAGAATTCGAGCACTAGATTAAATCTTCTTCTCCATTGATAGCTTCAAATAGATATTACAATATAACAAAAGTCTCCTCATATATGTTTCTATAAATTCCTATGATGATGATATCAAAATTCGGTCTTGGTTTTTTTTTTATAAGAGAAGCAACAAGCTTCAAACCATTACAAAATATGGAATCTTTTCAAAATTCATGCCTCTTCATATAAACTAAACATTAGTTTTTCTTAAAACATAACTAATAGAAAGTAGAGAAAGTAGACAATATTGATTGGAAGCATGCAACACTTGCAATACACTTGTAGTTTGTTAATCAACATAGGAGACCCGTGATCATCCTGATCTGGAAAAGTCCCCCTCTCCAAGATAGAGTGTTTGAAGGCTTGGTTTTTCCACTATAACATCTTCAAGGCCCTATTCTTCTGGAGGGGCCAAATACTTTTGCTCCCAGTTGTATATTGTGTAGTCATGAGGCCATTTGTATTCTTGAATCTTTGATATATTTGTTAGGTGATTCCTCCATCTATTGTCGAGAAACCCTCTGCCATCTATAATGAATTTAGAATATTTAGTATCCAAGGCTATTATTCCATCCATGATCAAATTGAGGTTGTGGACATTCAATTCACCATCCTTTTGTACATGAGCAATGGAATCAGGAACAATTTTTCCAAATTCCTTTCTCCATTAACTGAGATTTTTCAATTGGTCATCATCCTTTAATATCCTTGGCACAAACCACTTCTTCAATGTATGAAATGATTCCATCCTTGCTTTGATCTTCTAATCTTCTTCATTTACATACTGAGATTCATCTATAACTATCTTAACAATTTGCTTAGTTGGCTTCAAAGCTAAAGGAGCTTCCACACTTCTCTATAATACCCTACATAAATTCATCAAGGTATGATGAATTGACTGCCACTTCTTGAAAAGAGGATCTAGTATAAGTGCATGGGCTTTCATCTGGTCAATTTCTTGGGATAATGAAGTGTAGCAATCATACACACTTTCCAATTTTTCCTTAATCAATTTGATCCTGTGATCCAAGATTTTTTCCAAGACATTGATGATGATCTGGTCCCTCACTCCCTCCTTGGTTTCATTATTGGATTTTTTCAACTCTTCGATCTCATGTCAATACATTCATTTATTCAAATGACGCATTATCTATATCGGTTAGTTGGGTAGTAGGAGGTTGATAAAATACTATTTCTTTACTTTGTGAGGGCCCTACTCCTTTCAATTTCTCTTTCAATCTTACATTTTGTATGAACATTTTATTTACCTCATCATTTAAGAATTTATGCTCCTTTTCATATTCTATCAATTTTTTTTCCATTTCCTTAACAGTAGCTCAAGTGAACATGGTCGAGTGTATTGTCATGGTTGCAGCTTCTAAAGGAGATGTGTCCAATGTTCTTACCATAGTCATTCCTCTCACCTCTTGTGCCACATCTAACAACCTTGGTTTTTGTGTATTTCTTTGCTTGGCCCAAAATTCCAAGGTCTCAATCTTAGGGTTGTACCCTATACCACTTATCCAATCATCATAATCAAATTCAAAAGTCATCATTGGGTTTTCCTATGCTCTTACTTGGTCAAGTAATAATATTTTCTTTAGTTCCATACCCAAGATAATGAGTATATTAATCTTCAAAACCATATCCCTAGCTTCTTGTGGGCTAATATCAACATTATCAATTCTCAATTCATTGAAAGTCTGGGCTACAATCTGATCCTGTTGAGACTCTTCAGCACCCATCTTGTTTGTCTCTACCCTTTCTTTAAACTCTCTCATTTTCATTTTAACCTAGAAATCCTTAAATTCAGGGATCTTAATGAAATCATCTTCAATAAATTTGAGAGCTAAAATTTCCCTCTCATCATCCTGCATTTCCCTTTCTCCCTACATATGGATATCAATTCTAGCCTTTGGTTTTTGAGCTTCAGTTTCATGGGTTGGTTGATCAGCCACCTCAACATCATCCTTCAAACTCCTCAGTTTATCGGCCACTTCTTTTGTGTCTCCCACTTCTTCTCTCATTGCATAGGAAGCCAATAAATATGGCTCTCGTGTCTTCTATTTCTTAGGAAGTGGTTTTTCAAGAGGTGATTCTTGAGGAACATGACATACTAAAATAGTGTCAAGAGATGGCTCTAAAATTACAATACCACTTGGCCTTTTGGGAGATAATTTGGTGGGCCTCTCCTCCTCTATTGTATACTTAGCATACAATTCATCAAACTTATCAATTATCAAATTTATCCTCTTAAGAGGATCTGCTTCTTCCATAAAATACCCCAAGAAGTCAATGCTCTTCTTTTTACTTTATTCCTATAGCCTCGTCATGATCTCCCATTTTCTTTTCCTTTGATATACCTCTTGGGGAGTGAAATAACTCCTAATCACATCCTCTTCATAATCCACTCAAGATGAGTGATTGTGGCCTTTTTGAGGAGGTTTTGTCTTATAAAATTCATATGTCCCTTAGGGTCAAAAACCCTTTCACTTCCAGGCCTTAGAGAATATCTTGTCTTAAGGTAATGTTATAATTCTTCAAGGGTGCCATATCCAATAGATAATTCTTCACATGTTTTCAAGTTAGGTATAAATATACCCTTCTTTTGTCTCTGCATGACATCCTTTTCCATCCAAAACATCTACTACATAAATTCTAAAAAGGCTAGCTGAAGAGGAACACATTTTGGCAATATATTTGGTGCCTGTGGGCACCCATAAATATTGATTATTGTGACATCTTGTTGAAAAAACCAATCATTAAAGTTACGAGTATGACCTTGTTCTAGTTTCAAATCCAAGGGCCTCAATAGTTGTAGTATAGGTGTGTGTAATCTCAGCGATGAGTGGCCAAGAAATCTCATAATTCTATACACAAATTCATCATAGAACACTACATAATCAGAGTTTTTGCATCTTCTATCCCATGTATAACAGCATCATTGCATGAGAAACAAGTTCCCTTGTTGATCAACCTTACCCAAACACATCCTTTTGGTCCATCTATCTTTGTTCTGGTACAATATCAAGTGATACAATAAAGAATGTTGCCTAAATGTTATAGGGGAACTATTCTCTCTGACTTGCAAGAAGCCTTCATGCAATGCCTTCTCAAGATATGAGGCAAAGTCATATTCAATGTTTATCTCGGGGTTCTGATTGTCGTAGTCATCATCATCAAAGTAACTAGAATTTTTTCTTGTGCATCTATCCCTGTATACACCTAAAATCGGTCAAGATAATCGATTAATTAAATGCAAGGTATTTAATTAATAAACCCTCTTAATTCATCTATTTATAAATAAATTCAAAAATTTATTTATATAGTTCACTTTCTTAAATTCTTCCTAAAATCATTTTCTTCATGATTTAATTAAATAAACAAATCTAACTAATTTGTTTCAATTCCCTCTCATTAAAATTGAATTTCTAAATTCAATTTTGTCACATTTCTACATAACTCTCTAACCTCCTTCCACCTCATCATCCACCTCATCAAGTGTCTCATGAATTTAAATAACTTTAATTTTTAAATGGAATTATCCTCAGCCAATTTTGAAACAACCTTGGACACTTGGCTCCTCCATTTTATTTATTCTTCGAAACACTTGGAAAAATTCTCTTTTAAAGGGAACCATCTCCATGATTCTCTCTAACTTCTTCATCCTCCACCCTTCATCTTTCCAGCTAAAATCTTCACCATTGGTTGCTGCCTTGGAAATTGTATAAATACAACATCATTCTCCAGCTTTTCATATCCCATCTTTGAGAAAACTTACTCTACATAGATTATATTTGAGAATTTAATAAGCATTAGAGCATTTAGAGCATTCAACATTTAGCATAGTAGAAGCATAGTAATTTATAATCATGGCTTAGTTTATTAGTTGCATTTTCATTATCATAGTGGTTTTATACATAAATTTGCATCATAATCTTTAGTATCATATCCATTATCATATCACCATTATCATTTACAACATATCAGATAGTTTAGCTCCATGTAGGGATAGGTTTATTACATCTTTTAGCATTCCATTCTTTCAGGTTGTCATTCTAACAGTCATAGTGCATATACCAAATCTAAGAACCAACATGATTTAAGGAATCCCCGGAGATAGGAAACAATGGAATGATTTTAGGGAGTTTGTTGTGTTTCAATTCAGTTAGATTTGTGATTTCAATACTCTAATATAATGAGTTTCAGTGATTATGTGTTGTTATTTACACTTATTTGCACATTCACACGATATATTTTGGCACCCACCGTGGGGCCTAGCCCCTATTTTTAACATTTTCTAGAAAATGTGTTCACAGGTTTTGATGTGAAATCTTTTAGCGCAACCATGAGTTCTTTCGACGCATACGAAACATCCTCTGGTGCATCCAAGCCCTATTTTGGTGCATCCATCTTTTTGTTCAACGCATACAGACTATCTTTCAATGCATACAAGGGGTATTTTAGTGCATTCATTAGATTTTATAGTGCATATAAGAGTTTATTTAGTGTATTGGCATGATCTTTTAGTGCATTTGATTGATGTTCTAGCACATCGGGTTTTCTTTGCAAAAAAAATTTCAAATTCTAGAAGTTGATTAATATTTCTCTATCTTACATGTATTTTAAACACTTTCAGAGACTTTGTTGAAACTATAAGAACGTTTTCAAAGACAAATAATCTGAAACTACTTAGGATTGTTTTGTAGGGGTTGGATTTATTGTTATTTCTTTTGATTAAATTAGGAACCTAGTTTAATTAAGAGGTAAATGAACACCATGTCTTTTGTGCTTGTAGAGTGGTAGGCATATGCTCTCCCCTTAACTGGGTGATCAAAAATCCAAACCCATTCTTTTCATTTTATTGCAATCTTATCCTTAGAGGGAAAAAGTAATCACCCTAGGGAATTACCCACCTAGGAACACACTGAAGCCAAGCGACTTCCACTCAGTGTATAAGTGTAGGTACTTGAGGAAAGTTCAAGTATCACGAGGATTGTTCTGACAAGAAGGGTACCAATGGTCTCTTTTTCTGTATGGATGATCCCCCACAAATGGAATGCCTATACTAGAACCTTTTGTTATAGTAAACCAAAATCCCATTTCTATTTGTTCGTGCAAGAGGTCTAACCTCTGAAGCTGTCCCATATTCTTGTGGCTTTTAGTAGAGATGACAAGTTCGTCATGGGAGATTCATGAGAACTAAAGCATGGCTGACCCGAGAAGTGAGTGTCATGGAGGGGAGCCATTGCGGTCAAGCTTCTAATCATCTGCTAAAAGTAAACACAATTGGAGTAAAATCCAAGTGGGAATCAAGTGAATATTGTCCTACATAGCCTTAGGAATTGTACTTGTTTGATGTGTCTTACATGTGTGTTTTAAAACAACATTCAAACAAACATCACACATGGAAATGTATTGTTGATGTTTTTTTGATGTAAACTAGGTTTGTCTCCTAATCTACCTATGGAATTACCAATTCCAATCAGGGACAGCTTGGAGGACCTAGACCAACTGATGAGGATTTTAATAGTAACCTCCTACACTTTGGGCTCTGCAAGACCCCAGAGGGTGATCCCCTTAATGAGTTTACAATCTTAGCAACAAAATTATAAACAATCATTAACTTCAAACAAATAATCTCACTTAAATAGCTCAATAGAATGGGATAAGACTGAATAGAATTGGTTGTTCATCACTAATATCAACCATTTGGAGCATGAGATAGTTACAATACACCTTCATGGTGAAAGATAATCATTATGTTTAAAATGGTAGCAAGCCCCAAGTGGACACAAACAAAACATTGAATTACAAAGAATAGATGCAAATCAAACTAGTTCCATATCCATTGGAGGAGTCAAATTCACTAACACCTAATGGTTCATAGCAGATTTTAACACATAGCATATAATATCTCTAATTATGATGCCTTACAATATCACCAATTTGTACCTTAGCTCAATACTACTTACCAAATCCTTGTATAGAACATATCAATCTGCAATCTCATTTAAGCATTTTAATTAATTATTTGAATCAAAGCTAAAACCAAAATTGCACACACCACAAAAGTGAGCTGAACATAATAACCCTTGATTACTTCATTCAAAATTCAAATAAATTTGCACATAGGAGAAACATGAGCCTGGATTTGTCAATTAAACTCAAATGCTAGTACTGTTATGAAACACTAAATCCCAATAAACTTAAATTCTACAATAAAATGACACAAAACCCACTTGCATTGCCTCTGTAACTATAGATTTTACAATTTTATATGAAGCTCCACACCAGAATTTCAACTAGCTTACTTGCTAACTTGCCAACCTTTTACAATGAGAAGAAAAGAGAATAAGTAGAGGAGAAGAGATTCTAGAAGAAACCCTAAATTTAAACAGGAAAAGCCATCTGGAAACATTTCCACCGTTGAACAGTGATCTACAAAATATCTTCTCCATTTACCTATAAAAAAATTCATTCTATTTCAAAAATAGCATGTGTCCAATTCGTTCTTCAATAGAAAAATGCCCATGTGTCCATTCTTCACTCATTACTTGCAGCTGAAGAAAACTCTCCACCCCCGTGAAAAATTCATTTATCTTTTTTTTTGCTCTTTGTTGCATTTTACTCTAGATATTCACTTTTTACCCTAGCACAGTCATATTATAAAACATTTAACTTCATTCACCTATTTCCTGTGCATTTTAATGTTTTAAAATCCCACTTAAAACATTCCTTAAAATGAAACCTCACATGAATTACTTTCCCCCTGTGCTCTTCAATTTATTCACACTTCATTTAAAATTTTAACTCAGCACCTGAGAGAAAAAGAAACGGGCTCCACCCCCTCTATTTAAACATTTATCTAACATAAAACATTGTCACGCCGTTTTAAAAAAATTCCCCACATTAAGCCTTCCAGGTAAAAAAATTTTATAAATTTTCTTGGGCCTTTTGGAAATTCCCATTAAAATTTTACCCCTGGCACCTTGGAATACCCGTACCACTTTAAAACATACTTTGGGACCAACCTCCCATTTAATATTTTTAACAAAACTTAGGAAAACATAGAAAATCAAATGTTTTAATTTTCTATTTCCCATCTCCTCGCCTCCCCGCGATCATGCAATGCATAACTCATGAGTATTTCCGGATCACGATATGGCGGGCAACAGTTAGGATTTGGCTAGAGTCAACTTCATCTTCACCATAGTTGGATTTTCCTCCATCATTTGTTTTTCCCTAATCTTGTTTTCTATTTGCTTGAGCATCCCATTCAACCATGGCGGCCAACTCCATTCCATAGCCTCCCTATATTGATGGATATTCATTACCTTTAGGCCACACCTCCACATATTGGTTGAGCCCCTCTCATGGTGGCCTCTTCATTTGGCACGGGCCTCCTCCCTTTCATCTTATTTGAGCCCAACTCTCACTTGGTCGCACCTTGCACTTAGCTCATTGGCTACCTTCCTTTTACCTATCAATTATGCCATCTTCACCTGCTAGTGTGTGCCTTCTACCGCTGGTCGCACCCTCTATTCCCTGGTCTGAGCTTCCCCTCACTTGCCATGTGTGCCTCATTTCACTATTGTACGCGAGCCTTTTCAATTAATCCATTATGTTCATAGCTTGCAATAGTAGCATTGATGCCTCCTCTGCTCTAGGCCGCACCCCCAACCATCTTCCACTTTGTGCATACCCAGCAATGCTCACGCCTCATTTTTGCATTTGCTAGAAAGCTTATAAATTCTTTCACATGCACCTATTTTGTGCATTCACTACAAACATAAGCATTCAATTTCGTCCACACTTGTTGAGGCATCATCAAATTGTTCAACCACCTTCCATGCTCTTGCTTAAACATTTCTAAAACATTATCAATAAACTCACCTTCATGATAAATTCAAGCCTTAAAACAATAAATGGCACTTCAGCCTACAAGATAGTCATGGCACTATAAACCCCCGAGATAGATACAAATGCAAATGCAGCACCAAGGGAACGTGATTTCTTCACTGACTTGCACAATACTTTTATATACTTATCCTCTGTCAAGTATCACCTTTCTAAACCGGGGGGCACATCACCATTTAACAAAGTAAGTTTGGCACCCTCAAGTCCATTATTATGATTAATAAACATATCATTATATTCCACCCTGAATGCCTCAAAAATGGGCTTTGAACAATTCACAATACAACCTACTATTGAAGAATTGGTGATCACCCTTACTATTTGAAAACACAGTCAACATTGTCCCTCACTTTATCAATATGAACACCTTGAAACATATCCATTCACAACTGAAACATGGTCCAAGCAATCCACATTATCAATGCATTTGTGACTAGAAGGAACACATCAATCTCATGAGTGTGTGAAGCATGTCAGGTCCACATGTGGGCCTAACTAAAAAATAGACCAGGTTGACTCTGGAATCGTCCTAGGAAACCAGTCAAATAACCTCGTGAAGCAATGAGAACTTGCAAACCTATAGTCATTCATTCCAGGAATGCAATGCAATAAAAAGCTCAGAAAAACAAGTCACGAGGAGAAAAATATTAATCGGCAAAGTTGCTCAACTGAACTTTTCTGAAACAGCAACTGTTTTGAAACAATTAAAACACACCCAACTGCCAATTTGTAAAAATAGTGAAACAATTCCTGATAAGCTGCCATCAGACACATGAGTTCGTTAAGGTACCTTGAGCACGTGCGCAAAAGGAAATTGCATGAAACATCTTTGATCAAAAGATATTAACGATCAAAGTTGACCAATCAGAAAGGTCGTTAGGAAAGTAGATGTGAAACTGAGCAAACAACATTTGGTTTCGATCTGCTAAAAATAGCAAATCGGATCATGAGGCTTTGAAAACTGACACCTGAGATCATTTAGGTATGGAGAACACAGAACAACATTCATTTTGACATGAAATTCAACTGGTTGTGAAATCCAAGCTCAAACAGGAGGCTATTTCACAAAACTGACAACCTGCAAACAGCAGACCAGTGCAAAAACCCTCTAGCTTCACTCTTCAAAACCTTGACAAAACCTATTGTGGGAAGTTGAAAATTGACACACACGCTCACATATGTCAATCAAACATGTCTACAAATGGGGTTTTCTTGGAAATCAACATGCCCTGAATTCTGATTCTCCAAAGTGGGTCATTCAAACTAACCCCTCAAGTGCACCTCCAAAAGTGCAGAAGCAAATTTCTCGAAATGGGCACCTCAAATTTTCAAAATTTGAGAGTGCCAACAATGGCTCCTTCTGGGGATGTATGCCCCCTATGGGCATAGCAAGATTCCAGATCTCTAGGGAGAGTAGACCAAATTTAGGATCTGTCAAGTGCCTTCAAACAGCTCCCTGATTCAACTTTTATTTTTCAACTTCATTTGATGACCCCAGGTCACCAAATGAAAAATGGGAGACAGCATTTACCTCTTTCAAATACAATTTTGTGAAAAGATATGATCCCCCTCAACTCATGCTTGCACTTGTCAAACCATAACAACATAAGTAATTGCAACTTTGCAAACACAAGTGTGTGGCTGCCTTTGGGCAAGTAGAAACTTGCTCTCTATTCAACTTCATTATATGGCAACCAAATCAAATAAATCATATCACTGCCACATTCTTCATTTTATGATTTTACATCAAGTGACATGATTTGGAAATTTTGTTCAAGACCATATGAAAACTTGGTATGATCACAACCATCTGCCTGATTAAACATGCTAGTACCTCCTAACAGGAAATCATTCACAACATTATCAACATGTTCACAATCACTATGCATCTAAAAGTCAGGCATACTTCCAAAATACTGATTAACATGTGACAACAACCTATCACATTCATCACATGGATCATCTTCAAGCTGAAAACAACTTGCCTCCATATCTTGCACATTGCCACATTCTATGAAAATTCCTTCCAGCTGACAAAAATAACACTCACACTCTGCTACATGGTTGGAACTATTAGTCTCATTCTAATTATCAATTTGCACATCAAAATCAACTTGCAGATCAAACTGAAAGTTTTCAAAGAAAATTTGGTGTGTTCCCTACAAATCATCTTGGCATACATCAAAGATAAAAGATTCACACTCAGGAGCATCCTTGTACTGATCACTGCAACCTAGGCCCATCTTTTGACTCTTCGGTTCAAGCACATCATAACACATCTCGATACCATGGAAAAGGGAAACGCATGCATCATTAACATCCAAGGAATGATTAAATACATTCATCTCAGGCTTGAGAAAATGTTCTAATTCATTTTTCACATCATCATTCCTTTCAAAACCAAATACCTCCAGTGAAGGCTCAAACAAGTCATCATCAACATGAGATTCACCAATATTGTCACTGCTTGGCTGCTCCACACATGGATTGACAACATTTTCCATATCAACACAATCTGGAACTTTACTGTCACATAAGTCAACAAGCCTTTTAATATCATTAATTAATAATGACCCTAATTCAAGATCCATATACATTCTTGATGAATCCAATATTTTATCATCATGCTCACTATCATATTCATCATACACTGCACCATTGCCATCAAGTGGTTGTTTTTTTTCATCTTAATTATCATTGTCATGATCAACTGGTTCATTTTTGAAAATAGAACCAGACTCACTTGCACTACACCCTTCATTTTGAAAGTCATTATCACTGTCAAATTCATCACTACTCTAATCTATCTTTTCATCCATTTCCTCTTCTTGACCTTCATTTGAATTGAAAGCACTATCAATTTGCAAATTAGGATATCCCAAGATGTCTCCATTATCAAAATCTGAAAATTCAATGGGCTGATCATAAATAGGAGCTCCCCAATCATATGAGACTAAATTGCTGATAACGTTGTCACACACATAGTCACCATCTGTCATAGCAAATAGACTGTTCACTTGTTCATTCATACTCACTTTTGGGCTATCATAACAATCCACATCTCTTTGTTTTTCATCATCAGACTGGGTATCTTCACTGAGCTTATCACTCGCATCCTCTTTATCAGGCTGAAAACCAGAAATGGTCTCCTGATTGCAGCTACTTGTAGCTTGTCTTTTAAGCTGGAATTCATCATATACTTCTTCATTTGCAGCTGACAAACTAATGTTCTCAAGAGGGCTCCCTAAATCAGCAAAATTCTTTGTCTCATCATAGAGATTTGCATCAGGACTACATTCATCACATGTAGAATAGACATAATCAATTGTATCATCACCTTGCTGATCACATTTCTCTTCTTCAAAGAGTGAATCCAACTGATATTCCTTATCATGTTCTTGGCTCAGAAAACTCAGCTGCAGATTTGTATTTGGGTGTATTTCTTCTATGAGTTGTTCAACAACTTTCTCATCACTTGATGATGCATCCTTCTTGTCTTCAACCATCTCATATGTTCATTTCTCTGAAGATTTCTGATCATTTGCATTTACACAACTGTTATTGATTTTATCAGCATGTTTACCCATAATTGAAGATAACAAACTTAACACATATTCAATTCTCATTTTCTCCAAACCATCTGAAAGTTTATAAGCCATCTATATATCGAAGATTTCAAACTCATTTAACAATGCACTAGAGCCCTCTTCATAGGCCTCAAAATACATATGGATATAGTCAGGAGTGCTAGGTTTGAAAATTTCTGGGATTAGTGAAAGAGCAACATCAAATCTATGACTGAAATCAACGCTTGACTCTTCGTTTTTCTTTCTAATTTCTTTTAATATTTTGACAAGATCTAGAGGCTCTCTTGCAAATTCTTTTCTATAAGAATTCACTAATATATCCCAGCAAGGAAATGATTTCTCAAGAAAATTTAAATACCAATCTCGAGATCGTGCTTCAAAGGATTTGACAAAGAATCTCATCCACATATCTTGATCACCAAATGAATGTTTCTCCATGAAGCTGGAAATTTTTTTTACATGTGCATCTCCTTCACAAATATTGTACCCATCAAATCTAGGCAACTTCTTATAAATCTGATTTGGCATACATATAGCTTTGTAATCAACCGATGACAAATCCAACTGATCATACAATGGGTCAAATGAATTGACAAATGGTGTAATGACTTGATAGGAAGACACCGTTTGATGGTCTCTTATCTATGCTTGTTGAGACAACTGGTGTCTTTCATCCATCATTTTAAGCCTCCTTTCATTTCTATGATTCCATTCAGGTCTAGACCTAGGCTTATTAACTCTTGGTTTTTTACACTGTAGGGTATTAGATGCTTGAAGGTCCTAACACTTTCTAACCAGCCAAATCAAAGTGTCCTTTGGTATCGTTATATCACCTTGATAATCCATGGATATTACAAATCAAAGCTCACTAACATTGCATAGTTACAAGCATGATCAAATGAAGGATTACTATGACAATGGTTGACATAGGTACAACCCAAGCTTGGAACATATGATAATACAAAATGGATGGAAACCATTAAAATACACAACTGCATTCTAACCATCCATTTAAGAAAATATTTGAGCACTAGACAAAACCCTTTCAATGGAAATGAAGATAAATTCAACAAATCCAACAAAAGAAAGTGTGCAAAGTTTAACTCACTATCCTTTCCCTTTGGTAGTGCTAACTCACTAAGTAGGGAACCAAATTTCTTTTTAAAAAGTTCAAAAATAGTTTTCATACAAGAGTTTCTTGAAAACCAAGAGTGAAAATACCTAGAACTATTGCAACAACTACAAATCATTCTTCTGATTGGAAATTTTTTGTAGATCTTGAATTGTATTCACATCTTCATTAGGTTCTTTGGTAGAGTCGCCACCTCTTTGTAGAGGACAAAAATTTGAACAACTAGAAATTCTTCACAGGTCAAATTCATTAAAAACCAGCATAAGTACTGCAACACCTCCATATCCAACAATATGACATCATATGGATTCCTTCCTCAACTTGTCAGGGTACTTCATCACAAGAGCTCGAATCTGCTTCATCTCTACTGCAAATCTATTGGGTCTTTCCCAGTTGTTCTCAAATAATGCACACTAGTGCATAGATCTCAGAGTCGCCACTCACAACTTGTGAGGTATTATGAAATAAACATGAAGTATGCACAAATCTAGACAGACTTACATTGAAAGATGAATTACAACAGACTCTCTGACAACAGTCATGAGAATTGACTTAGCCGAAAAGGAGAATGGACATATCAAGCTCATGACTTTATAAGGCAGAAATAATTTTCAGCAATGGTTACATAAATAATTCAAAAAATTTAATGACTCTATAACAGCACCGTCTGCAACCAAAACTTCTAAGTGCATCCCCAATAGATTCACCATTTTGTTGGTGTTTTTTGATGTAAACCAGGTTTGTCTCCTAATCTACCTATGGAATTGCCAATTCTAATCAGGGACAGCTCAGAGGACCTAGACCAATTGACGAGGATTTTAATAATAACCTCCTACACTTTGGGCTCTGCAAGACTCGGGAGGGTGATCCCCTTAATGAGTTTACAATCTTAGCAACAAAATTATAAACAATCATTAACTTCAAACAGATAATCTCACTTAAATAGCTCAATAGAATGGGATAAGACTGAATAGAAATGGTTGTTCATCACTGATATCAACCATTTGGAGTGTGAGATAGTTACAATACAACTTCATGGTGAAAGATAATCATTATGTTTAAAATGGTAGCAAGCCCCAGGTGGACACAAGCAAAACATTGAATCAGAAAGAACAGATGCAAATCGGACCAGTACCATATCCATTGGAGGATTCAAATTCACCAACACCTAATGGTTCATAGCATATAATATCTCTGATTATACTGCCTTACAGTATCACCAATTTGTACCTTAGCTCAATACTACTTACCAAATCCTTGTATAAAACATATCAATCTACAATCTCATTGAAGCATTTTAATTAATTCTTTGAATCAAAGCTAAAACTAGAATTGCCCACACCACAACAGTGAGATAAACATAATAACCCTTGATTACTTCATTCAAAATTCAAATACATTTGCACATAGGAGAAACATGAGCCTAGATTTTTCAATTAAACTCAAATGCCAGTACTGTTATGAAACACTAAATCCCAATAAACTCAAACTCTACAATAAAATGACACAAAACCAACTTGGATTGCCTCTGTAACTACAGATTTTACAATTTTATATGTAGCTCCACACCATAATTTTGACTAGCTGACTTGCTAACTTGCCAACCTTTTACAATGAGAAGAAAAGAGAATAAGTAGAGGAGAAGAGATTCGAGAAGAAATCCTAAATTTGAACAAGAAAATCCATTTGGAAACATCTCCACCATTGAACAGTGATCTGCAAAATATCTTCTCCATTTCCTTGTAACAAACTTCATTTTGTTTCAAAAACAACATGTGTCCAATTCGTTCTTCAACAGAAAAATTCTCATGTGTCCATTCTTCACTCATTACTTGTAGCTGAAAGAAAACTCTCCACCCCTGTGAAAAATTCATTTATCTCTATTTTTGCTCTTTGCTGCATTTTACTCTACATATTCACTTTTTATCCCATCATAGTCATATTATAAAACATTTAACTTCATTCACCTATTTCCTGTGCATTTTAATGTTTTAAAATCCCACTTAAAACATTCCTTAAAATGAAACCTCACGTGAATTACTTTCCCCCCGTGCTCTTCAATTTATTCACACTTCATTTAAAATTTTAACTCAGCACCTAAGAGAAAAAGAAATGGGCCCCACCCCCTCCATTTTAACATTTATCTAACATAAAACATTGTCGCACCATTTTAAAAAATTTCCCCACATTAAGCCTTCCACGTAAAATTAATTTTTTTTAAAATTTTCCCCTAGCCTTTTGGAAATTCCCATTAAAATTTTACCCCTAGCACCTTGGAATACCCATGCCACTTTAAAACATACTTTGGGACCCACCTCCCATTTAATATTTTTGACAAAACTTAGGAAAACATAAAAAATTAAATGTTTTAATTTTCTCTTTCCCATCTCCCCGCCTCCCCGCAATCACGCAATGCATAACTCGTGAGTATTTTCGGATCACGATATGTCGGGCAACAATCAGGATTTCACCGGAGTCAACTTCATCTTCACCACTGTTGGATTTTCCTCCTTCATTTGTTTTGCCCTAATCCTATTTTATGTTTTCTCAAGCATCCTGTTCAACCATGGCGGCCAACTCCATTCCACAGCCTCCCTGTATTGATGGATATTCATTACTTTCAAGCTGCACCTCCACCTACTGGTTGCACCCCTCTCATGGTGATCTCTTCATTTGGCGCGGGCCTCCTCCTCTTCACCTGGTTCGAGCCCAGCTCTCACCTGGTCGCACCTTACACTTAGCTCACTGGCTACCTTCCTTTTACCTGTTAGCCTTGCCATCTTCACCTGCTAGCTTGTGCCTTCTAGCACTGGTCACACCCTCTATTCCCTGGTCCGAGCTTCCCCTCACTTGCCACGTGAGCCTCCTCTCACTGATGTGTGTGGGCCTTTTCAACTAATCCATTATGTTCATAGCTTGCAATAGTAGCATTGGTGCCTCCTCTGCTCTAGGCCGCACCCCCAACCATCTTCCACTTTGTGTGTACCCAGCAATGCTCACGCCTCATTTTTCCATTTGCTAGAAAGCTTATAAATTCTTTCCCACACACCTATTTTTTGCATTCGTTGTAAACGTAAGCATTCAATTTCATCCACATTTGTTGAGGCATCATCAAACAGTTCAACCACCTTCCATTCTCTTGCTTAAACATTTCTAAAACATTATCAATAAACTCACCTTCATGATAAATTCAAGCCTTAAAACAGTAAATGGCACTTCAGCCTACAAGATAGTCATGGCGCCATCAACCCTCAAGATAGATACAAATGCAAATGCAGCACCAAGGGAACATGATTTCTTCACTGACTTGCACAATACTTGTATATACTTATCCTCTGTCAAGTATCACCTTTCTAAACTGGGGGGCACATCACCATTTAACAAAGTAAGTTTGGCACCCTCAAGTCCATTATTATGCTTAATAAACTTATCATTGGATTCCACCTGGAATACCTCAAAAATAGGCTTTGAACAGTTCACAATACAACCTACTATTGAAGAATAAGTGATTACCCATACTATTTGAAAACACAGTCAACATTGTCCCTCACTTTATCAATATGAACACCTTGAAACATATCCATTCACAACTGAAACATGGTCTAGGTAGTCCACTTTATCAATGCATTTGTGACTAGAAGGAACACTTCGATCTCATGAGTGTGTGAAGCATGTCAGGTCCACATGTGGGCCTAACTAAAAAAAAAATTGTTTTCAAACAAGTTTTGAGCTCAAATCATCCCAGGAGAACATCTGGATGCATCTGGAGTTGAGAAATGAACTGGGTTGCAATTAGGAGCTGTTTTCTGACAATTTTGGAAAATGGTCAAAACAGGCCAGTTTGACTTTGGAATCGTCTTAGGAAACCAATCAAATAACCTCGTGAAGCAATGAGAACTTGCAAAACTGTAGTCATTCATTCTAGGAATGCAGTGTAATAAACGGCTCAGAAAAAAAAGTCACGAGGAGAAAAATATTAATCGACAAAGTTGCTCAACTAAACTTTTCTGAAACAACAACTGTTCTGAAACAATTAAAACACACCCAACTGCCAATTTGTAAAAATAGTGAAACAACTCCTGACGAGCTGCCATCAGACACATGAGTTCATTAAGGTACCTTGAGCAGGTGAGAAAAAGGAAATTGCATGAAACATCTTTGATCAAAATATATTAACGATCAAAGTTGACCAATCAGAAAGGCCGTTAGGAAAGTAGATGCAAAACTGAGCAAACAACATTTGGTTTCGATCTGCTAAAAATAGCAAATCAGATAATGAGGCTCTGAAAACTAACACCTGAGATCATTTAGGTATGGAGAACACAAAAAAAATTCATTTTGACATGACAGTCAACTGGTTGCAAAATCCAAGCTCAAACAGGAGGCTGTTTCGGAAAACTGACAACCTACAAACAACAAAACAGTGCGAAAACCCTCCAGCTTCACTTTTCAAAACCCTGACAAAACCTATCGTGGGAAGCTGAAAATCGACACACACACTCACTAATGTCAATCAAACATGTTTGCAAATGGGTTTTGCTTGGAAATCAACACGCCTTGAATTCTGATTCTCCAAAGTGGGTCATTCAAACTAACCCCTCAGGTGTACCTCCAAAAGTGCATAAGCAAATTTCTCGAAATGGGCACCTCAAATTTGCAAAATTTGAGAGTGCCAACATGTACAACTAATGATTCAAAAGAACATCCATTCAAACAATCAATTCCTTGCCAAAAAATAAGAAATCAATCAAACTATCAAAACAGAGAAGATTTTCTAGATTAGCACATTCATTCCCTGTTATGGTGCATATACTTTTTTTTTGGCACATCTGAGTCATTTTCCGGTGTATTTAGTCTCTGTTTTAGTGCATCTAGGTCTTTTTCTAGCACATCTGGTTCTTGCTATAGCGCATTGGAAAAACCTTTTAGCGCATTCACCTACAGAAAAATCCAATTGAAATCTCATCTAGGGGCAGCCTAGCACATCACTGTCTAGCTTTAGTGCATACAACTTATTCTTTGGTGCATTTGATTCCTTTTCTAGTGCATGCAAACCATCTTCTAGCACATTAAGTTCCTATTTTAGTGCATTTGGTCTTTTTTCTAGTGGATTGAGTCAATTTTTTGGCACATCTGAGGGGCAGTCCAGCGCACCTAGGTCATCCTTTAGCACATCTGTGCAATATTTTAGTGCATCCATACCCTATTTAGCACATCCAATCAATCCAAAACTAGAGAGCTAAATTCACTATCTATCCAAAAAAGTAAACTCGTAGTTTAGGATCCTTTTTAAAACAAAATCATTCCTCAACCAAAGCAAGGTCTTAAACTTGTTGAAACTGACATTTGCAAGTGAAATTATCGAAACTAAACCAAGATCTAACACCTTAGAGTTCCTAAACATCCATCATACCCCTTATTATTAAGCTAAGTTTCCCCATCAAGATTCATCATCCTTCATCCCGAAACAAAGTTGTATAATTAGATTTAACTTAGTCTCATCAATAGAATTTGTCATTCTATTTGACTTAGTTATTATCCTTGGCACTCCTCCAAACAAAGATCAAATTTTAGTCAAATTATAACACTTGTATGCCCATTCAAAAAAGATTGCAAAGGCAGAAGCTCAAAGAAAAAGAACTTGAAACTTAAAACACCATGGTTGAAGTTGAAGAAAATCCATTTCATAGATTCCACACACCTTAAGCTAAGGAAATAACTGAGGAATACATCCAAACTACACAACAAGATCCTAACTTCCACAAGTTCATGGAGAAATTTTTGGAAAGAGATGGAGAAAGATACTTGCTGATGTTGGCTAAACAAGGTGTCAAATTGCTTGATGACTTTGATGTCAATCATCTAAAAGGAGAACCCAAAAAGACTGAAACTAATCCCCCAAACACAGATCCAGTGGTTTCCTTAACCAATGAAATGCAAAATCTTCAACAACTTCTTGACATGCAAAGGGGAACCACCAAAAGATACTTGATACAAGACATCTACCCCTATCCTTTTGATCAAGCTATGAACATGATACCCTTCCCTAAGCATTGTGAATTCCAAAAGTATGATAAATACAATGGTAAAACAAATCCTATAGATCATGTAAGGGAATTTTGAACCATGAGCCTTGAATTTGCTCATGAAGAGGATTACTTGATGAGATTGTTTCCACGAAGCTTGGGTGGACAATGTATGCAATGGTTTTCACAATTACCCCCAAGAATCAGATCCTTTGAAGAATTAGTGAATAAATTCATCACACAATAATCTTATAACATCCAACATGAGATTACAATGAAGAACCTTTGCAATGTAAAACAGAAAAAGGGTGAATCATTTCTCGTATTTTTACAAAGATGGAGGATATTATTTGCAAGATATCCTTGTCTCATACCTGAAAAGGAAAAGATGGAAGTGTTCATTGAAAATTTAAATGATGATATGAGCTATAGGCTTGAATTTCAATTCCCACCAAACTTTGAGAAAATGATTGAAAATGGAATTAAAATTGAAGAAGCTTTGGTCAAGAGAAGAGTCTTTAAAATTTACAATGAAAACAACTCAGCAAACTCCTCCAATAATTATAACAGCAATGATAAGCCAATTTTTTGGAAAAGATACAAGAATGTTGGTAAAGATATGCTTCAGCTGAAACCCAAAATGTAAAACCAATATTTAACTTGACAGTAGCTACCACCAAGACCAATCAAAACAACACCAATCAAAACATAAATCAAAACACCAATCAAAAAAGTAACCAAAACAATTCTCCATCTCCACCACCACCATATCAAACACCATCAAATCATAGGAAATTCACACCTTTGGGTCAATCACTAGAATCAACATTGAAAGAACTTCTTGCAAAAAATCTTATCACCTTACCCGACACTTGAGGTTTTGAGCCAAAAGTGAAATCGTCATGGTGGAATGATTCCTATTACTGTGAATCTCATCAATGCAAAGGCCATCAAATAAATAATTGTATGCAATTAAATCACAGGGTGCAAGACTTGATAGACCAGAGTATCATACAATTAGAAGGACCCCAAACAAATGTTGATCATGGTGAATTCAAGAATCCCTTACCAAATTATTACAAAGAAGAATGCTCTACAATGAACAACAAAGGGAAAAATGTAAACTATGCTCATGATACTCTCATCCTTCATATTTCAGTCGTTGAAGATCAAACAAATGACATGAAAATCAATGACACGCAAGACATTGTTGCAACCAACAATCAAATTAATGACATTCCAATTCAACATGGACAAGACACCACCATAGCTGAAAATAAAATCAATGACACCAACATCACATTAAATCGATTCCATAACATCAAATAAGACATGGCTGCAATGGATAACCAAATCAATATCATTAAAATCAAAGGGAAAGAAGACAACATGCCCATAAATGTGACCATGAGAGCACACTCCAAATATGTACTAAAAGGAAGCACATCCAAAACACCTGTTGCCCCGTCACATCAATACAAAATTGTTGATCAACTGCAAAAGATCCCAACACAAATATCTATATTGGAACTCCTCAAGATTTCACCCGCCCACAAGGAAATTTTGGAAAAGGCCCTAGTGGACACAACCGTACCAATATATTTGGAAGTTTGTACATTCCAAGCTATGGTGGGGCATTTGATTGCACCTCATTGCCTATCATTCTTAGAAAATGATGATGCATCTATCACTCATCCCCATAATGTAACACTTCACATTGAGGTCTTAATACATAAAAATCGAGTTAAGCGCATTCTAATAGATGGAAGATTATGTCTCAATATATGTACTTTAAAGCTCGTCTGTGCATTGGGATTCTCAGAGAATGAAATAGATCTAAGGAAAAATATCACTATCAAATCCTATGATGATGAGGAAAGATCTTCACAAGGACTAATTGTGTTCCTAATCTAGGTGGGGCCGATTAAAAAATATATAATTTTCCAAGTTTTGGACAAAGACTTGACATACAATATACTCTTTGGTCGTCCTTGGATCTAATAGATGTAGGAAATCCCCTTAACTTACCATCAATGTTTGAAATTCCCTTGCAATAGGCAAGAGATCACCATTTCAACTGATTCCATAGTCCTTAGTATTCCAACACCCTCAAGTCAGTCCAGGATGTCTTTGTGCCCCATAATAGAGAAGCCCTGGCTTCCACATCCGCCACTCCAAGTAATTCAAGCCAGTCAAATTCTTTGTCAAAACTGCTTGCCACATCCTCAAATAAAGAAAGCCAACCAAGTTCCTCACATAAATAGCCTGTGAAAAAGGAAGAAGCTACCCCTTCTACCTCCACCATTCAAGAAGCCCAACTCACCGTTTTGTCCAAACAATTTGAGAAAAAGGTCCAAGTAAAAGATAAAGGCATGGGTGAATATTTTATTGAGCAATCCTTATGTCTCTCACAATTATCTTCCCCAAAGTCCTATGGTCAACCATCAACCTCAACACAACATTCGTCACAACCTATCACACTTTTTGATGGTTGATTTGTGAAAGAAGGCACTATAGTTAATGAGGCGGAAGACAAAGATGTTCTAAAATGGCTTTATTGGGATGAAGCCAAATCTCAAGCAGCAACAACTAATGTACAAACAACACAATATGGAAAAGGGTTTTCAATCTTGGAGAAAATGGGATATGAAGGAAAAGGTCTCATGGGAAAGAGAAAAGAAGGAATCATGGAACCAATCCAACCCATCTTAACTAATCCAAAAGACAAGATAGGGTTGGGAAATAAAGAGGAAACACAAGAAGAAGCCACCCAGAAGGTTGTTGAATGAATCCTACAACTGCAAGCTAGTAATAACTATGAAACTGACTCAAATGAATATGAGTGGGATTCGTTAGCTGAGGAGTCTTGTCATGACAAGGGAATTGATGTGATACAAAAGTATGCACCCATACATGAGGAGGGACAAAATTAGGGGTCAAGACCACTTGAATTTGGATCAGAACCTATTGATGGCTCCAGCGAGGATGATTAGACTCCTAGTGAGATGAAATCATTTGAAGGAGAGTTACATCATAGACCTTGATATTTCTATCGAATCGCTTGAAGATGTCTCCATCAGGACCCTCACTGACTTTGACTTAAACTAATCTGATGATTCCCTACCTTTAGTACATCTTGAATTTATCGATTGGGACCAAACCGAGCCTCTTGACATCCTTGTCTTTTCAATTGATGATGCCATCATCAACTTCCTCTATGCTAACAACCCCGAAACATGTTCCACCAATGAATCTCAAAACAAAGCTTCTAGTCAAGGGAGTGTCAAATCTCTCAGCTACAAAATGAATAATATAGAAAATTGGTCTAATGGTGAAAACCATTCTATGGCAGTATTAGATCAAGAAAAATTAAAAATAAAGAGTGCATCAAATGGTGAGAACCTATATGAGGCACCAAAGGATGAGAGATTTTACACTCTCCTCAAACACTTTCAAGAGAGATCAAAAGTATTGGTTGAGCCCACCCAATCCATCAACATTGGCACAATAGAAATAGTTAAGACTCTACATTTAGCAACATCCCTGACAGAACAAGAAAAACCAAGCTTCACCAAATTATTTGAAGAGGGAAAAATCAACTTTAATTGGTCCTATGCAGACATGCCAGGGATAGATCCATATTTAATCATGCATCATTTATCCTTACCACCAGAAGTAAAACCAGTGAAGCAGAAGTTGAGGAAAATGCATCCACATATTTCCTTCTTGGTGAAAGCACAACTGAAGAAGTTATTGGATGTAGGGTTCATCATACCAATTGATTATGTCGAGCAGATCTCCAATATTGTACCAATTTCAAAACCCGACAACAGTATCTAGATTTGCACAGATTTCAGAGGTCTCAATAAATCTTGTCTAAAGGATGATTTTCCTCTACCCAACATAGAAATCATTATGGACCTAACAATAGGACATGCCATGTTGTCACTTATGGATGTATTTTTAGAATATAACCAAATCAAAATTTCACCTGAGGATCAAGATAAAATAGCCTTCACATGCCCATGGGGCACATTCTGTTGGAACGCCATGCCCTTTGGACTGAAGAATGCAGGAGCTACTTATCAGTGAGCCATGATGACAATATTCCATGATATGATGCACACATTCATGGAAGACGATATAGATGATATTTTGGGAAAATCATACACCAAAGAAAGACACCTAGAGATCCCAGATAAAATCTTCACCATACTGGAAAAATTCAATGTACGATTGAACCCAAAAAAATGTGTATTTGGGGTGACATCTACAAAACTCTTAGGATATATAGTTTCAAAAAAAGGCATTGAGGTGGATCCCACAAAATTTAAGGCAATCATGGATATTTTCCCTCCCAAGAACATCAGTCAGCTAAGATCACTCCAAGGGAGATTTCAGTCTATCTAAGGATTCATCTCACAACTAGCAGACAAAACCCATCCTTTCACTCACTTGCTATATAAAAATGTCTCCTTTAGATGGGATGAGAAATGTGAAGCCACTTTCAACCAATTGAAACAATATCTAATGAGTCCACCCATCTTAGTACCTCTAACAGAAGGAAAACCACTCTTACTATACATAGCAACAACTAAGGCATCGTTGGGAGCTTTGCTAGCATAAGAGGATTCAACAAGAAAAGAAAGGGCGGTCTATTATATCAATAGAACATTAAATGGCTGTGAAATAAATTAAATATCCATTTAAAAGTCTTGTCAGGCAGTAGTGTTCACTAGTCAACAATTGCAACATTATATATGCTAACTCATACAATCAAGTTAATAGCCAAAATTGATCCATTGAAACATCTTCTCAACAAGGCAAATCTAACAAGAAGATTGGAAAAGTGGGTAATGATACTGAGTGAGTTTGAAATCCAATACATCGATAGGAAATCCATCAAAGGTCAAGCCATGTAGATCAACTAGTTGAAGTGCCATTACATGATGATCATCCTCTACACATTGATTTTCTAGATGTTGATGTCCTTACCATAACAACAAAATAATGGATATTATACTTCGATGGATCATACACTCAACATGGATCAGGAGTAGGAATTTTATTTGTCACCCCTCAAGGGCATACCATTCCAAAATCATATATACTGATGTTCCCCTACACCAACAATATGGGAGAGTATGAAGCACTCATCATTGGCATCAAGGTAGTTGTAGAGTGGAAAATCACAAAGTTGCAAATCTATGGGGATTCTCAACTAGTCATAAATCAAGTTAATGATGACTCTCAGAGAAAGGATGACAAACTAGATGCCCTAAAAAAGGATGAGTGATGACTTTAAGAAATACTTTGTTACTATCAAATTTGAACAAATCCCAAGAATAGACGACAAATTTGTTGACGCTATGGCCACTATTGCTTCTCTATTAAAATTCCAGATAAATGGAGTCATTATGATTTCATGGTGGAACAACTATTTACCCTTTCCTATGATGATCCCAAGTCCCAAGTCATTTTCCATTTACTCAAAGCCAATACCTCAATCTATGGGAAGATCTATACCTATCTAAGAGATAACACCCTTCCACCCGACCTATCACGGAACCAAAAATGAAACTTGATCTGTTAAGCCACCCAACACACCCTTTTCATAGATGTACTTTACTGATGAGGTCTTGATGGAACTCTTCTTCGATGTCTAGAACGCGACAAGTCTAAAATGGCCTTACAAGAAGTTCATGAGGGTATTTATGGAACACATTCAAGTGGTCTTACCCTAGCAAAGAAACTCATATGTTTGGGGTATTACTAGTCAAATATGGAGAAAGAGTCTTTCCATTTTGTCAAGAAATGCAAGAAGTGTCAGATCCATGGTAACCTCATACATGCACCGGCATAAGAACTCCAACCATTTGCATCAACCTGGCCTTTTTTTCAGTGGTGACCTGACCTTGTGGAGAAAATTCATCCATCTTCTTCCAATGGGCACAAATTCATAATCGCAGCCACTAAGTACTTCACAAAGTGGATTGAAGTTGTTCCCCTAACCACAATCACTAGAAATCAGCTTGCATCCTTCATTCTAAATTACATTATCTATAGGTATGGCATTCCTCAATCCATTGTCACCGACAATGGTAGACCTTTCAAGAATCAAAATGTCCAAGAAAATGGTGAAAGGCTTCATATCCAACACCTATTTTCTACACCTTACTGCCCTACAGGAAATGGCCAAGTAGAGGCCTCAAATAAAACCATCTTGAAGATCCTAAAGAAAATCATCAATGAGGCTGGACGTGCTTGGCATGTACAACTAAACCCGACTTTGTGGGCATACCATGCCAGTAGTTGCACTCCCACAGACACCACACCATATGATCTCATCTATGGATCAGAAGCCATTTTACCTATTGAGGCTGAGCTACCATCACTCTATGTGTCACTAAAGAGGATCATTTCAGATGAAGATTATTGGGTGTCTAGATTACAAGAGTTGGAACTATTGGATGAACATCACCAACTTGTAGTTGATCACTTGAAAGCATATCAACAAAGAATATCAAGAAGTTATAATCACAAGGTCAAACCAAGAACATTTAAGGTCGTTGATTTGGTACTGAAGGAAAATTTGTGCAATCAACAAGACAGAGAAAAGAAAAGAAAGTTTGAACCGAATTGGCTAGGACCCTTTTTCATTATATCAATCTATGGATCAGGAGCATATCAACTTTCCACACTTGAAGGGGATCTATTTGAGGAACCTATGAAGAGCCTCCATATTAAAAATTTCTACACATGATTCATCTATTGCACGGTATAAATGTCCTGAAGAAATCCAAAAAAATCAGAAAAAGTCCTAAAGAAATACAAAAAATTAAAAAAAAAGTAAAAAATAAAAAAAAAATCAAAAAATGAAAAAATATAAAAAAAGTGTAAAAGAAAAAAAGAAAAAATCATTACCTTGATCAAAACCTAGCAAACAGGCATCTTGGTTATAGCAAAAAAATCATAAAATCTAAAAAAGGTGCAATAAAAATAAATAGTGAAAATTTGGCAAACAGGCACTATTTGCGATGAATTGGCTTCTCCATCTGTTGGAATGTGTGTTGGTCATTTTTTTTTTGCTATCATTACGCATACATGCCTATCATAAAGTGAGCTTCATGTACATAGTTCGTTGTTGCAGTCATGTCCCACCTTGGCTTGGTTATCAATGTCCATATTTGTAAAAATTTGTTTGTTTCTCATTGGGGGCAAAATCCTGAACTCATTGGGGGCAGCTTGCTTTGAGCTTAAACCAACAGGAAAACAACAGTAAGACAACCCGAAAAAAAAAAATCACCCTAAACATCAAATTGAACATCAATCACAATCAATCAAACAATCGACCATCCAAATCAACATCAAGACAAACGAATCAAATCTCAATGGATGATCATCTTCTGAATCATAGTTGGATCACTTTAGCATGTATGTTCAATTTTTGTATCTTGATTGTTGTTATCATTTCTATGGAGCAACTCAAGGATGTCATGAACTAGAGAATCTATGATCAAGAATGATATTTTCTTTGTTTGTTGTCTGTGAGTCAATCATTACTACTATGCAAATTGTCGTGGGGCATGCTCTACAAAGTATCATTGATGACAAACTAAATTTGCATAGGAAAATGATTAACTCTTGTTTGTTTATGCAAGTGTTTCTCAAGTCATCTTGGTCCAATTATACCTAGATTCTTGTGTTATCTTGCACTATCAACACTTAAAAAAATTGTATGGAAGTTGTACTCAGGTCATCATGGTCCAATTATACCATCGATGTTTGTACTAACTTTCAACATAATAAAGGCTCAATCATGATAAAAATCATGACAAATCGGTTAATAGAATGACAACCTTGCATCTTTATATTAGATCTGCATTCATATTAGTTCTGCATCTGTATTTCAAGATTCTCTAAGGTTGGAACAATTTTCAAAAGATGATTATCTCTATCATTAAATGGATTGAGTATACTTGACATTAACAAAATCATATCATTCTCATGTAGTTACATAATAATTTTCATATCATACATCTATCCATACATTGCATCATAATATTTGCATTAGAAAACATAAACAAAAGTGCATTGCCTCACATTTGCATAAATAAATTCATCTCATATAGTGTAGGAACATCATACATTTGCATCAGAAAAATCCAGAAAGAAATTGCATCCATCTCATAACGTAAAACATCATCCATAAAATAGTTAGAATCATCATCTATGCATTATCATATCATCATTGCATCCACACATAATCATATAAGAAACATATAAACATCAGGTAAGGATCATAACATGGTAAAATACATCCATCATAGTCATCCATCATAAACATATATAGACATCATATAGATCACTAAATCATCACTGCATCTCATATAATCTCAAAATAATAATGTCAAGTGTACAATGATATCCAAATGTCGAGAGATACATCACCAAAAATGTGGTAGTATATCATAATGTCTCAGCTAAATCGGTGTATACATCAAATATCTCATAATACATCAGATATGAACATGGAGGCTATGAGGTGCTCCCCACAGACCTCGTCGGCTTCGCTAGGCCTCCTGTCACACCACCTGATGTACCTGCACTTGGTGCACCTATATCAGGATCCCTACCTAGTGGATCTCTACGAGGTGGTTGTGTCACACCCATGCTGGTGGTTCGAGAGTGGTTGCATGCTGATCTAGACTATGCATAGCTCACCCTCTGCTTTGTAGGAACAACTGCATGATATCATCCTTTGTTGTAATCTACCTCTCTAGTGACCTGTGTGACCTCTCTCATCATATCACCTATAGTGGTCCCCTCAGCCACTCTCTGCATCCTATCAGCCAAGGCCACTTCCTGCTCACCCTGTTGTCTAGTTGTATCCCTCTTAGTCTATCCGAGTAGTAACCTACGGATGTTCCTATGCAGCCTGTGCATGTGCCTGTGCTTGTGCCAATTCCTATCCCTGTAGATAAGCATGTGCTTGTGCCAGCAAAGCCTGCACTTGTGCCATTTGACCCTGCAATGTCTGAACCTGAACCTGTAAAGCATCTATCTATGTATGTTGCTGCTACGAGGGCAACCCAATCCGTACACATTATTGTGTTGTGGCAACTAGATATCTCCTCCTTTGAGGTACCATAAAGTCTCTCACATCAAATGCTAGTCTACCACCTCCACCTCTACCTCCACCATCATCTCCACCATCCCCATCTCCATCCATGTCTCCATCATCACCGCTCTCTCCCTCCTCCTCCTCATCACCTCTTGCACCCCTCCTTCATCTTAGTGTTGGCTCCTCCTCTAACAATGATGCAGGCTCATCCAAACTCGATATCATTGGGAAAGGATGTGAAAGGAAGTAATATGTGTACTCCTTTGAACATGCAACCTCTATAATCTCTAGATGGTAATCCCATATCACCGGTTGTAATCCATAATACTCCTCATAGGCATCATTGAATGATAACATAAGTCCCCACTCTAGAATGTCCCGTCATCTTCGTGCATACTGAGCCACTCCCTAGGGAATGCCCTATATCCTACCATACTATCACAACACTCTCCCCAGCAAGAACCTCTCTATAATAAAGGGTGTCCTCCCAATTAGGTATCTGGCACTGCACACATAGGGCATCTTGGTGTCATCCTCTAGCCACTATTTGTAGCCTATGTAGGGCCTCTATACAACAATATCAAGGTCATCCAACACTCTCCTCCAATACTCCAGTTTTCCCAACTTATGCTGGACAACTGGACCTATGTGTCCATGAACATAAGGCCTCCTAGCTAGCCTATGTCTCTCTGCAACTGGTCTCGTGATATCTATATGATCCCATGCCCATATCTGTAGAAGTGTAACCCTGGCTGATAAACTAAATGCTCTGTGGTAGACCACCTGATGTAGATCATGGTATAAATGAGCAAGCATATAGGATCCCCATGCATATCGAGTATGTTGTGTGATCATACTCTCTAGTGTCCAGCCCCATCCAACTGAGAGTCCCTTCGACCTATGGTCAGGACATAAGAATCCACCAATAAACCTAGCTAAAATGCATGTGGCAATGTGGCATATGCATCAACCATCTCTCGCCATGGAATCTTAGTCGCAAATCTGATCATCCTCAAAAAAACTCTGAAGTGCATCAGTCTCGCCCTGCTCAGTAGAATCATACACAACCAAATCTTCAATAATTGGAATACGTAGAATCTAAAAGAAATCCTCTAATGTGACTACCATCTCATCGGTGGGTAAGTGAAAAGTGTTGTGGTTACTATTCCACCTCTCTGCTAAAGCAATCATAAGCCCCCTATTAATCCTATGTTAGGGCATATCTAGAATATAATTCAACCTACATCATCCAATCACATTTAGATCAGCTTGATCCAAATGTGGAACCAAATCCCAAGTCCTCGAGAAGCACTCTCGTGGCATCAAGACTGACAAAGGCTCCTATCATCATAACATATCAAAAATCAGCCTATCAATCAATCAATCTATCAATGCTCCTCGCCTATCACGAGGTCAATCAATCAATCTATCATTGATCCTCACCTATCATGAGGTCAATCATCATCATGCTATCATTGAATCTCACCTATCATGAGATCAATCATCATCTAATCTATCAACATCATCAAATAACATCAAATTAGAGGCTGATGTGATCGAAAATCATCAAAATCAAGGATTTTTATCTAAAATTCATCAATACAGCATGGATGCGCTAAAACAGTGTCTCAAAGTGCTAAAACATGGATGCACCAGAGAATTCCATCCATGCGCCAAAACAGAGTCCTTATACGCCAAAATTTTGGATGTGCCATCAAATCTACTGGATCGCTAGAACAATCACCTGATGCACTACATCGAGTTCCCTATGCGCTAAACAACTAAAGGAGAATTTAAACATAAAAAATAAAAAATGGGAAAAATAAAATGCACAAATCACGAGGAGGTTTTTCGGGGTACGTACTAGAGGTCCATACATTGTTGGGCAATTGTGATGTCACATGCGCTCGAATTGATGTGTATGAATTGGAATCACCATCTTGCTCAAAGTTGCTCAAAATCACTCACTCTCTCAAATTTTCAAAATTGCAAATGCACAAATGATTTCCAAACCACCTCTTTTTACCTTTTAAAGGGTGATTAAGTGGGATTTTTATGGGAATGATTTATTTTATTTTTCAAATAGGGTATTAATTCATCAACTAATCAACAGGGGTAGAATCACCATTATTTTTTGGGAGATAAATCATTCTCGCATCAAAAAATTTTGAAATCAACATCAAATAATTAAAAAAATCAAAAATTTCAAAAAATCCAAAAAATTCAAAAATTCACCGATTTATCTCCCGAGGGGGCATATATTCGTCATCACCTCAAAATCAATGTCTAGGGCATATTGATTTTTTTTTTGTCAGCATCACCAACAATTTTTTTTCTTTGAAGCAATGTGTAAACACATCACTTCAAAGAGGGGAAAAATGTATACACCTAAAATTGGTCAAGATAATCGATTAATTAAATGCAAGGTATTTAATTAATAAACCCTTTTAATTCATCTACTTATAAATAAATTCAAAAATTTATTTATATAGTTCACTTTCTTAAATTCTTCCTACAATCATTTTCTTCATGATTTAATTAAATAAACAAATCTAACTAATTTTTTTTAATTCCCTCATTAAAATTGAATTTCTAAATTCAATTTTGTCACATTTCTACATCTCTCTAACCTCCTTCCACCTCATCATCCACCTCATCAAGTGTCTCATGAATTTAAATAACTCTAACTTTTAAATCCTCCACCCTTCATCTTTCCAGTTGAAATCTTGAAATCTTGACCGTTGGTTGCTGCCACATCACAATATGCCTTGGAAATCCTATAAATGCGGTATCATTCTCTAGCTTTTTGTATCCCATCTTTGAGAAAACTTACTCTACAGAAATTATCTTTGAGCATTTAAGAAACCTTAGAGAATTTAGAGCATTCAACATTTAGCATAGTAGAAGCATAGTAATTTAGAATCATGGCTTAGTTTATTAGTTTCATTTTCATTATCATAGTGGTTTTATACAGCAATTTGCATCATAATCTTTAGTATCATATCACCATTATCATTTACAACATTGCATATAGTTTATCTCCATGTAGGGATAAATTTATTGCATCTTTCAGCATTTTGTTCTTTCAGGTTGTTATTCTAACAGTCATAGTGCATATACCAAATCTGAGAGCCAACACGATTTAAGGAATCCCTAGAGATAGGAAACAATGGAATGATTTTAAGGAGTTTTTTGTGATTCAATTTAGTTAGATTTGTGATTTCAATTCTCTAATATAATGCATTTCATTGATTGTGTGTTGTTATTTACACTTATTTATACATTTACACAATACAATCCCAAGTACTTGAAAGAAATTAAAGTAGGTTTTCTTGAAATAAATATGAAAATCTTCTACATCAAACGGTTCGATGGAAAAGGGGGAGATAGGTATCACCTTGTTGTTAACACCCCTTTTCATGTATATGGGGATTTCATCACTTTTGTGTGTTCTCCTTAACCTAGTATATTATTCCTCACTCTTTTGCAATTCAACATTAGTGAGGGCCTATTTCTTTAGATTGAAGCATTCAATGATTGCAACTTTTGTTAATCTTACCAACAATGACCCATCTGTTATCCTTAGGTACCTAGTAGTAGGGTGGTAATTTTGGGATATAACTCTAATGAACTCCACATCTATGAAGACATTCAAGACAATTAGCTTAGCTAAGTCTAATTTCCATATATTTGATACTAGAACTTTCCCTTCCCTCTTTTCATAGAAATACCAAAACAATTCCCAACCCAAAACAGGAATAAGGGCATCCCTACAACAATGAATTGTATCCTTGAAAACCTCTTGTATCCTTTTTCAGTCAAGTTAGGAAAGATATCTAAGATAGATTGTTGTAATGATCTCTTTTTACCCTTAGGCTCTCCCTTCTTTGTCACAGGTTCTTTCTTTTTAGGTGGCTTGATACCTAATGTTGATCTTTTTTACCCTTAGGCACTTCCTTCTTAGTCTTAGGTTCTTTCTTCTTAGGCGGGATGCTATATGATGTCAACCTCTACTCAAGCTTTCTAAGTGTTTAAATGAAGGATTTCAAACAATTCTATGCTTATAAAGTTGCTTCAGTAAGTTCAGTGTACGTGTACTCGGTATGTGATAGTTGCAGAACTTCGCCATGTTGAATTTGTAGCTTCCCACACGATAATCCTTGCAAATGAATGCCAAAAAAATGTTGAGTTCTCATTTTTAATGGCTTATGAGGTCAGTCATGTCATCATTATATCAACCTTATGCCAAATATTTTGTGATCAATTCATATTTCAAGTTTGAATGTGCACCATTGATTTTCATAAGATCTGAGGGTTGTTAAGAGTTATGCATTTAATACTACAACTAGTAGTATTGCCCTGATAGTTTGTGCCTCAACACCATTGCCTCTTTCTTTAACTGGTGCAGGATAGCGAGGTCGTGAATCTTTTTATTTATCAAAAATACTATTGTACCATTGTCTTGAGATTTCTCTATCGTGGGATAGTAGGGTGTGTACCCCTATACCGCAAGCTTCCTTATGCTTCATTGCAAGGTAGCAGGACTCTTACCGCACTACCACTCTTTATTATCACCTTCCTTGCGGGGGTGGTAGGATTTTCCCCGCTATATCACACTGTTCACTTTTCCTTGTCACAGTACTACGGTTATAATGTAATTAAGTTGTTTTATATTGCTCAATCGCACCTTTATAATAATACTCCCATGGTATTGTGGTGAATAATTTTACGTTGTCTATTATATACCACCAACCCACTAAGGGTTCAAATTGTTGTTGCAAGATTGCGGTAAAGGACTTTTATGGATGTAAAATAGCTAGACATGTTTTTTCTTAAGTGTATATGATTAATTTTTGGCTTTGTATAGGTCTTTCAGTGTCAGTTAGACCTAAAAAAATTATATTTTTTTTTATAGTGGGGAGGCTCAGTCAAAAATAAAAAGGAATAAGGGTTGAGGCTCAGGTCATGGAGCTCAAGGTTAATTGTGATGATGGAACTAGGCAAAATTTCAAGGTTCTAACACACCTCATGATGAACTAGAGTATGTTTTTCCTTCATCCTACTTGTGTTATGTTTTTATGAGTTCTTTTCTTGTGAATATATCCCTAAGGAAAAAATTTATGATACATGTAATTGTAAACATCTTGATTTTTTATTGCAAATTCTTTTTAATCTGTAAACTGAATTCTATTTTAAGTTTCCATTTGCAGTTATCAACAGATTGGAAAGTCAATAGTTATCAACTTATGAACTCAATAAAAAATTTAAGAATTCAAGTTGTTGATTTATAAATTTTTGTTTATTTGGACTTCAAGAAATGAGGAAAAGGATTGTAAGGCACAAATTGGATGATAGTGATCATAATGCTGAAATTTTAGTGATAGATTATGAGCACTTTCATAGTGAAAAAGTGGCCCAGAATAATGAATATTTATCATGTCTTGGTTTGACAAACAAGTAAGTTGTGAATCCACTAAGTAGTATATTATTTGTTTAATAGTGTTTAATAAAAAATTATAGGCAAGAGCTTTATGTATATAAGACATAATATGATATATTTTTTTCGTTTTATAGGAAAAAAAAAGAGTGCAAAAAAAATGTGGATAAAAAACAAAAGGAAAGAAAAGATATAGTGTCACCATCTCGTAGAAGCCAACACATTTGTGATACAGCAAATTCAGTTGGTGAAAAAAATTGTTGTGATGATGTACAACATGATATAGCACATGGTGATGTGCAACTTGATATAGCACATGGTGATGTGCATCCTAATATAGAACATGGCGATGTGTAGCCTGATATAGCACATGGTGATGTGCAACCTAATATAGCACATGGTGATGTACAATTTCATGATGATCTCTTAGCACAAAGTCTAAGAGATATTATTAGAAAACATCAGAGCAAAGGAACAACAGGTCTGCAGATTATTTACTCAACATTAAAGGATGTAGTTGAAGTTAAATTTATGGATATCATTACTAATTTGCCTACTCATACCACACCTGATGTGGCCAAGGAGCATGAAGTTTTGGTTAATGAAAGTCATGAAGAGATACCGCTAGTTGCATATGTTGTGCCTCAAAGTGCAACTATTGCATCTAGAACTTTTGATGGAACTAGTGGATCAACTAGAAATACTAGTAGTGGTTTAATAGAAGATGTGACTCCTTTTGTCAAAATACAAATATTGAGTGAATATTTGCATAGATCTATCAAGAGGAATGCAAAAAAAAAAATTAGAAGGAAAGAAGCCATTCTTGATTGAGGTATTGAGAGATGGTGAGCCCATTGGGCCAAATGTTCCAAAGTGGGCATCTGAGTTAGGTGTAAGATCTAGGGCCCTTTTGGATATTTTCAAAAAAAATTATAGAGAAAGATCCACTAACTATGGAAAATGTTATACAAAAAATGGAAAATTCTTTTGAGACTATTGGTGGACAAATCTCTAGAAAATATTACAAGCAAAATATGAGAATTTTGATGAATAATTTTAGATACAATTGCAGAAAAACAATCATGGAGGGAAAAGAGAGGTTAGACTCCACTCTATCTCCCAAACACTAGGAGGCATTGAAAGAAAGTATGCATTCTGAAGAATATTTGGTAAAGAGTAATAGAGGAAAGAGAGAAAGAGATAATGTGAGAGTTAGATATACATTTGGCCGAGGCAGGTTGCAAGCCAAAAATGGAAAAACTTGCAATAAGTCTATGGATTTTTGGTTCAATTTACATTTTTTTATTTATTTCAATTTTTATTGAACTGACTATATGTTGAAATTGATATTATATTTTAGGTGGAAAATAGTAATAGAGAAGACAGTGCAGAAGATATTGCCAATTATATGGTAGCACTAGATCCTAGTAAATCTAAGAGTAGGATGAAGTGGAAATATATTTCATCAACAAATACTTCATAGCAATCTGTTAAATGCCTAGTAGGAGCCTCTATAGATCATGTCAACTCAAATGAAGGGTACCAAAAGGTAATGAGTTGCATATTTTTTCTTACTCAACAAGTTTCATAGTTGGTTTCCTCCATTAACCCTATAGTTTTTGCATGGAATGAGTTCATAAATCCATGGATTCAGATGAGGTAAGAGGCTCTATTGATCTCATTTCTTCTTTTTTGGAAATTTTGTATATAAATTCCTATTAATATGTAGATTATTGAAATCTAAGTGTAGGAGAATCGAACCCAGTTTCTTTATTGTTGGAGTGATCCAAAAAATGTTCTTTTGGAAAAATCTATAGCTTGCATTCTTTACTTGACTATTGAATGCTTTGTATATTTTTTTGAACAATGGTTAAACCACATGCAAAGCAATTTTATCAAAGCATTAGGAAAGACAAAATGCCTTCATGATGTCAATAGAGTTGTTGATATTGATAGTGATCATGATGAATTGGACAAGAATGCACAACATAACCATCATAGTTGTGATGAAGTTGAGGTAATATAATAGTTGTCAGTTATCTGTCCCAATGTTTTTTCATTCTTCATGCTTAAAATTTTCTTTTGGACAAAAAATTATAGCTTTTGCATTCTTTAAGTTGTAAGTTAATCTATCCCAATGGACTGTCATTCTTCTTTTAAATAAAAATTTATAGCTTTGGCATTCTTTAAGTTGTAAGTTAATCTATCCCACTATTTTATCATTCTTCATGCTTAAAATGTTATTTTGGACAAAAATTTATAGCTTTTGCATTCTTTACTTGACTTATATTAATTTTTGCATTATGATTAAACCACATGTAGAGAAATTATATGAAAGCAAAATGAAAATAAAAAGGCCCTATCAATAGAACTCTCTGTAAAGATGTACAACTTCATGTCAATTATGACATTGATAGTGATTATGATGATGAACTCGATGAGCATGCACATGATATTCATAGTAGTAGTCATTTTGAACTCGAGGTGAGTGCTATGAAACTGCATCCAAGTAAGTACTATTCAGGTTGTTTTATTATGTAAATAAGGGTAATCATTACCTATTTGATAGAAGTTGCTTAGAATAGTAGTGAAGTGTAATTAGCTAGTATGCATAGATTATGGAAATAAGGGAGAACATATAACTTACATATGGAAGCTTAGAGCTTAGTTGTAATAGAGTGTTGCATATATAGATTTTGACAATACATTAGTGCATTATGTTCAGGGATGTCACGGTCCTCAGTTGGGGGGACTTCATTTCCAATCCATGTCTCTTTCTAGAGTACTCATACAGTCTAGCACAATTGTAGTCTTTCCCTCCATTTGTTTGTACCTCACAATGGGTTTTTTTTTTTCAAAGTAAAAATTTGTTGCTTTGTTATTCAATAGAATAAAAAAAATCACATACAAAAATTGATTTATTCCTAGACATAAGACATTACGTACTTTTGATGGTGTTTTTATGAACTTCTCAACACAAGCAACGCGCAAGTGCATTACCTCTCTTAAAAGACAATCTTCCATAGTCAAATTGCAAAACACTAGCCCAAGGTCTCTAATGTCAGGTCTTGACAGTGCTTGGAATATCTCAGTTGATTTATGTGATTTGTTAAAATCGCAAGGTAGACTTATGGATGGGTCATAAAGCGGGGAAGTTGGATCTGCAAATGAAGTTCTTAAGATGAGAGAGTTGTTGAGCATTTGTTGCAGGTTCAAACAGCAGTCTAGAACTCCATTTCAACATCAAATTTAGCTTTATAATGTGCAATGAACCTTACCTAAGGCTACATATTTAAAAAAATGAAAAAAGGGGCAACGAAGAGAGAAGGTTCCTAGATCTGAAACTATGAATGAACAAAGATCATGGAGGCTGCTATAGTAGACAAACTCCCTAAACTAGGTTTTGCTTGGCCAAGAGAAACCTACAGTTACACAAAACTAGTGCGATCTTCTAAGGGTCCTGCTGATTTTTAGATTGCACATGCACGTCATACACATGCAATCGAACTAAGTTGCAGCAATAAAGGAGGGAAGCCCAAGTTAACTTTGCACAACAGCTTGTCATCAACAACTGCCAAAAGTATGGGCTACAAATTCATCAAATACTGAAACAGCAATCACCATCACCACTTCCATTCAAGAAACTAACAACTAAATTAAAATGGAAGTAGAACCATGCATGCAAGATGAGAAAAATCAAAGAAAACATCCATAAAATCATGCAATTCTATTTTCTTTTGCTGAAAATTCTTTTTACACCATCTCTCCAACCCTTACAAATGAGGGGGAGACCCCTATTTATAGTTTTCCAAAGCCTGAATGAATGGGTAGGATTGAATTACAATGTGTGGCCCAGATTCATTAAAATTAGGGCTTCACCTACCCCATAATATTCAACAATTTAAAAATACATCTTTTATCTTTTCCCTATTTTTTCTTTTAGTGCCCAAGTGTTGTAGCAATTTTGTCTTCTAGTTGATTTCCCTTTTACTATAGTTGAAACTGCCAGAAAGCTACCCTTTGCTAGATGGACTTGCAACATTCTTCATTGGATCAAATGGGTCTATCGAAAACTAGCATCAATGGATTGGTTGCCCCTGATTCGGGTGGACAGCCCCTTAAAGATCACCATCATCTAGTGAAAAGTAGGACAACTCCCATGTGCTTTCTTCAAGGCCACCCCCTTGCATTTTTTCATTGACTTCCTTGGCACAGTCCTTCCTCTAACGTGAGCTATATTGATGGGCACCATGAGGAGAGGTGGGAATAGAGTGAATGGTGACACGAGCTATGTGTTTTTCCTTGTTCAAATTTCTCAATGGGTCTCCTGACGGACCCATGGTAGGCTTCTTGAAACCTACATACATGAAGTGTTCTAAGTGCTTTCATACACAAATCAAGGAAAATGCTAGTCAAATCTTGCAAACTCCTTGTTATATCCATTCATGCATCATCAAAAGATCATAGTATTCATATTTGGAGCTCATTTGGACCATAAACATTAATGCATTCTCCAGGAGGGTGAGCGCCAAGGCGGATGATGGATGCAAGGCAAAAGGAAGGCAAACAGCGAACGAGGCACAACAGTCCCCAAGCCCAGGCCCAGAAGCGCCAATGGAAGTTGGGTGATAGATGGAAGGTGGAAGGAAGGAAGACATCGAACGGGGGGTAGAGAGATAGCAATCTGGAAGCAAAAGCTCCCCGAAATAGTCGGGGACAGATAAAGTTCCCGGAATAGCGTGGAGGGATAGAGTTTCGGAAATGGCCATGGAGGGGTTGGGCTCCAGAAGCCGAAATGCCTAAGGCGAACATATATCCAAAATGGTAAAAGGAAGATGGAGTCCCAAAAATGGCCACAGAGGTGCAAGGCTCTGGAACAACTAGGGTTGGAAGAAGTTCCTGGAATAGCCGTGGAGGGACGGAAATCCAAAAAATGGAAAAAAAGGGATGGACTTCCGGAAATGGCCACAGAGGGGTCGGGCTCCAAAAGCTAGAATTCCTAAGGCAGACGGATGTCCAAAACAAAAAAAAGGGAGATGAAGTCCTGAAAATGGCCATGGAGGTGTCAGGCTCTAGAACAGCCAGAGACGGAAGAAGTTCTCAGAACAACCGCGGAGGGACGGACTTCCAGAAACGGACACAGAGGGGTCGGGCTCCGGAAGCCGGAATGCCTAAGGCGAACAAATATCCAAAATGGAAAAAGGGAGATGGAGCCCTAGAAATGGCCATGGAGGTGCCAGGCTTTGGAATTGCCAAGGACAAAAGAAGTTCCCGGAATAGCCGCAGAGGGACAGAGTTTCGGAAATGGAAAAAGAGGGACGAACTTCTGGAAATCACCATGGAGGAGATGAGCTCCAGAAGCCAAAATGCCTAAGCCAGAAAAATATCCAAAATGAAAAAAGGGAGATGGAGTCCCAGAAATAGTCACAGAGGTGCCAAGCTCTGAAATAGCCAAGGATGGAAGAAGTTCCCGGAACAACTGCGGAGGGACGGAGTTCCGGAAATGGAAAAAGAGGGACGGACTTTCGGAAACAACCAAGGAGGGACTGGGCTTTGGAAGTTGGAATTCCTAAGGCAGATAGATGTCCAAAATGGAAAAAGGGAGATGGAGTCCTAGAAATAGCCATAGAGGCGCCAGGCTCCAGAACAACTAGGGACGGAAGAAGTTCCCAGAATAGCCACAAAGGGACTGAGTTCTAGAAACGACAAAAGAGGGACAAACTTCTGAAAATGGGCACGGAGGGGCCAAGCTCCGGAAGCCGGAATGTCTAAGGCGGATGGATATCCAAAATGGAAAAAGGGAGACAGAGTCCCAGAAATGGCCACGGAGGTTCCAAGCTCCGGAACAGCCAGGGACGGAAGAAGTTCCTAGAACAACCATGGAGGGACAGAGTTCCGAAAATGGCAAAAGAGGGACAGACTTTCAGAAATGGCCATAGAGGGGCCAAGCTCCAAAAGTGGGAATGCCTAAGGTGGATGGATGTCCAAAATGAGAAAAGGGAGACAAAATCCCAGAAATGGCCACAGACGTGCTAGGCTCCAGAACAGCTAGGGATAGAAGAATTTCTCGAAACAGTCGCGGAGGGATGGAGTTCCGGAAATGGCAAAAGAGCGACGAACTCGTAGAAATGGCCACGGAGGGGCCAAGCTCTGGAAGCTGGAATACCTAAGGTGGATGGATGTCCAAAATGGAAAAAGGGAGATGAAGTCCCAAAAACAGCCAAGGATGGAAGAAGTTCCCAAAATAGCCGTGGAGGGATGGAGTTCCGGAATGAAAATTTTTCAACTTACTAAAACTTAACGAAAACTTGGCAGTTCACTTAGGCACCCCAAAAACATCCCAAATCCATGGGAAACTTGTCCCCATAGTCAAGATGAAGGAAAAAGTGAATGGAGCGAGTAGGGATGAGGCTCAGAGGAGGCTAGGGCAATGGGCGAAGGGAAACCCACAGGGGCACTCCCACAAAAGAAAAAGATAGCAAAAATTAGGTAGGTGAATTTGGTAAGGGGAATTTGATCATTTGATGACACATGACCAATTTAGGCTCCAACAAAAAGTGCACACAAAATGAGATAGGAGCAAAGTAGCTCATCGGGAGTGAAAAGAGAGGGTCCTTACCTATAGTGGGGTGTATGTGCAAAAAATGCACAATAAATGGTGACTCGCTGGGGAAATACTCTAGAGAATTTTGATGACAAACTGGAATCATGAACCCAAAATCTCTAGTTCTGATCTTTACGCTCAACCAAAGGATCAAAACCATAGGTCAACCCAATCTTCAGTATGCTAAAAAATCCAAGTGTGTGTAGTTGCACTAATTCCCATCCTTCACCTGCTGCAAGAACCCAAGCTCCATAAAGTTAAGCTATGTATTTTATTCTAACTCCAAAAGCATCTAGGACATTGCCTCGCTGCTAGTCAAGTGTCCATAGCATCAACGAGGTTGTTGTTGTGATTCTCCCGAACATTGCTCTACTATCGAACGGGCGTCCATAGCCCCGACAGAGTTATTTGTATACCCCTGAAAAGATAAATTTATTTTCCTTTGATTTTCAATATTTAGCTTTCTTTCTTTTATTTCTTTTCTCTTTTTAGTTCTTTTATTTCAACCCGCAAGCAATGAAGCTCACGCTCAGGGCTAAGAATCACAGTGGTGCTAGAGCAGAATTTTAGATTTTTCACTTAACTAGACTTCACAAAGGACCTACAGTGACTCTCAGATCCTTAAAATATGTGAGAGATATAAGATTCCAAAATACTTCAGAATCAGACCAACCAATGACTTATCCACTTTGAATCAAACATCTAAATCACTTGATACTAACAGAAGATCCTCACCATCCACTCTAGAAACTTGATTAGATTTTGACAAAGAAATACATTGAACTACCCCAGGCAATAAGAATGGTTGTTGTGCACACAGATATGCCCAGCCAAAATTAGAGGGACCCTGAGCAAAGTAGTAAAGAGCAACAACAAAAGCAAATGAAAGAAAACGAAAAGAAAACACCAAAACCAACCAAAACGGGATAGCGAATGAAAATAGTGAAGAAACTACTCTAAAGAAAGCAACTAGAAGAAAACCAACTAACCTAAGGAAAGAAGGAAAGTGGAGTATATACAGGAAACCTACACTACTCAAAAATGGGCTATGTACAAAGATATTTACAAAGAACTATGTTCAGGCAAGGCCAACCGCCACTCACACCCATTGGATTTTGCAATGTGTGCACAAGAAAATGGGTAATCATTATAGTTCCCAACCATACAAATTTATCCTTGTGTTCAGAGAAAATAAATTCAATATTGTAGCATTCAAATTCAGTCACCCGGTCAGGGAAAATCAGCAATTGAGGAGGCTCAGTAAACCCATGATTAATCCACAAACATGTCCATTTTTCCTCATTCCCATAATCAAAATGATAAGTGCAGCTATGACAATTAACAAGAGTAAGGAACGATAGAACATGGATTTCATCACATGGAGGGGGCAACATTTGACAATCAAGAGTGAGCATTGCATCAGCAGCCTCGAAGGGAGGCACTAGATAGTGCAGCACTTCGGGCATTAGGCTTGCAAAAGGCTGAGAGAATGCGGCAGAAAACACCTCTTCTAATCTACGTGTGGAATCCACAACCTCCATTGGCAATTCTTTAAAAATAAGTACTTCTCCACATTGATCATCTGCAAACTTGGGATCCACCTGATTGTTGTCTCAAAAAGGCAGCACGTTGTCCCATCTCCTTTCCCAAGTGTTGTCCTTATTTATATCATGTTCAATATCGCAGGACAATGACATGTGCAAATCTGCCCTATTGCAACCATTTAAATATGAAGGAGGATCAACAACGATCATGGCAGAAAGACTCCAAGTTGCATCTTGTAGTCGACCGAGTGCTTCATCCTTGTTGGTAGAAATCTTAGTACCTCAGCCTTTATCTTCTTCTCTTTGTTGTTCATGCATCTCATCATGATGTTCACTTGTTTCCCCTTGTTCACTATCGCTATAGATAGAGAAGGAACCCCTCTCCCAAACTGGAAACTCTAGTGCATCATCGTTCAGGCTTGAGGAGTATGTCTTCATGGCTACCATCTTCTGGGATGTGCTCTTCCTTGTCATGAGCATACCTCTGCAATACAACTCCCAATGGAAAGAAGTCATCAATTGATGGCACCTCATCAAGGGACCAAAATCCACTACGCAATCTCCTTCCAAGGACTTTTCATAAAGCCTATCATCCACGGTGCATAAATTCTCTTGAAGAGGGAGAAATTCTTGATGTCTAGTGGACAACCTTCCTATTTGATCTAATTCATTGCTCAGAAGCTCGAGATTATATTGTTGTCCTTCTATTATTTTACCAACATCCTCTTGAAGACTGCCTTCAGCTGAGTCATTACTTGGCTTGGGCTCTTGATCTTCACATTCCATCCTTGAAGCAACTACAGGAAGTGGTGTACTCGTCTGCCTCGATTGTTCCTTGACTTGCTTGATGGCTTCTTGGCACAATCTGCATGTGAACTCTGAGTGTGATGAATTATGAAGTCTGCACCAATTCACCAGCAATAGTACCTCCAAATCCACCTGGTATTTCAGCTCGAACCAATCCTATGCTAATTTAGAGACAAGTTGGTCATATCTATCCATGATTGGGTTCTCATCATCATTTGAAATGAAAATCTACTAATGAACAGCTGCGACCTGTAGTTGTTCCCACTCCTCCAAATCTGCATTTTTAGATGCTTGGACACTATCATTGATGAAGGAGAATTCTTCCAGTCTGATTTTAGTTATGCCTTCATCATCATTTTCTTCTGTCCCAAGGGTGTCAACCTCTTCCTCTTGCTGATTTTTAGCATCTTCATTAGCTGCCCCAACATACACTATTGCAAACTTTGTTGACCCATCTTCAACTTCCAATGGATCCTCTTCTAGATCGAAGGGTTGCTCTTTGTTGATAGAGGAAAGGCTTTCTAAACCTCTTTCCAACTGAACTTTCATCACAACTTTTTGTTGTCCCAAGGAAATCAGCTTCTCCTTCTTGATTTTCAGCTTTAGTGTTTGTTGTCCAAACACTAGCTTGTGTCCAATTTCTCAGTTCATCTTTACTTCGTTGTCCTCCAAATGTTTACAACTCCTTTTCCTCACGGAATGACTCGTCCTTATCAAAATTTTCCTACTCCAACTTGTTCAAACAACACTGGGTTTGAGTGATAATGTTCATGCATGATGAGCAAGTGAATTCAGAGTGAGGTGCGTTGTGAAATCTGCACCAAGTAGACATCAACGCCTCCTCCAATCTTGGTCCATCTTTGTTACCCACACATTCTTGGATCAGCTCTTCAAATGCCCTGGCTTCCATGGTTGTCAATTCTTCCTTCGGGTCTGCAAGAGCTAAAAGCTGATATATTTTCCAAAAGGGAATCTCTCCTTGCAAGACTCTTTCAATTTTTCTCAAGAAGGTTAGCCACTCTAATTCATTGTTCCTACAAGTGCAATGGATCCTACACTTATCTGCCAATGTAAATTTTGCAATGGTCTCTTCAATTTGCATGTAGTTGAGTGATGTTGATTTGCACATGCTGCTCCATTTCAACTCAGCTGTCATTTGCCCTCAAAATTTTTTGATTTCAAGTTTCGGCATTGAAAGAGATCTCCTTATCTCAGATTTATTCTTCAAAGTGCTCTTTTCAACATCCAACACTCAGCTTTGTAGCCTCAACACGTCATGCCCTCCTTCTAGTGCTAGTTCAGTTGATGGTGTTTTTATGCACTTCTCAACACAGGCAATGTGCAAGAGCATTACCTCTCTTGAAATACAATCTTCCACAGTCAAATTGCAAAACACTATCGCAAGGTCTCTAATGTCACGTCTTGATAGTTCTTGGAATATCTCAGTTGATTTATGTGATTTGTTGGAATCACAAGGCTGACTTATGGATGAGTCACAAAGCGGGGAAGTTGGATCTGTAAATGGAGTTCTTAAGATGGGAGAGTTGTTGAGCATTTGTTGAAGGTTCAAACAGTAGTCTAGAACTCCATTTGAACATCAGATTTAGCTTTATAATGTGTAATGAACCTTACCTAAGGCTACTTATCAAAAAAAAGGAAAAAAGGGGCACGGAAGAGAGAAGGTTCCTGGATATGAAACTACGAATGAACAGTGATCATGGAGGCTTCTACAGTCAACAAACTCCCTAAACTGGGGTTTGTTTGGCCAAGATAAACCTACAGTTACACAAAACTAGTGCAATCTTCTAAGTACTACTGATTTTCAGATTGCACATGCAATCAAACTAAGTTGCAGCAATAAAGGAGGGAAGACTAGGCTAACTTTGCACTGTAGCTTGTCATCAACAAGTGCCAAAAGTATGGGTTGGAAATTCATCAAATACTGAAACAACAATCACCATCACCACTTCCATTCAAGAAAATAACAACTAAATTAAAAGGGAAGTAGAACCATGCATGCAAGATGAGAAAAATCAGAGAAAACATCCATAAAATCATGCAATGTTATCTTCTATTGCTGCAAATGCTTTTTACACTAGCTCTCCAACCCGTACAAATGAGGAGGAGACCCCTATTTATAGTTTTCCAAAGCCTGAATGAATGGCCAAGATTGAATTACTTTGTGTGGCCTAGATTCAATTACATTAGGGCTTCACCTACCCCACAATATTCAGCAATTTAAAATACATCTTTTGTATTTTTCGCTATTTTTTCTTTTAGTGCCCAGGTGTTGTAGCAGTTTTGTCTTCTAGCTAATTTCCATTTTATTGTAGCTAAAACTACCAAAAAGCTACCCTTTGCTAGATGGACTTGCAACATTCTTCATTGGATCAAATGGGTTTGTCGACAACTGGCATCAATGCATTGGTTACCCTTGATTCGGGTGGACATCCCCTTAAAGATCACCATCATCTAGTGAAAGGTAGGACAACTCCCCTGTGCTTTCTTCAAGGCCACCCCCTTGCATTTTTTCAATGACTTCCCTGGCACAGGCCTTCCTCTAATGTGAGCTCTATTGATGGGCGCCATGAGGAGAGGTGGGCATAGAGTGAATGGTGATAGGAGTTGTGTTCTTTTCCTTATTTAGCTTTCTCAATGGATCTTTTGACGAACCTGTGGTAGCCTTCTTGAAACCTGCATACATGAAGTGTCGTGAATTCATTCATACACAAATCAAGGAAAATCTTAGTCAAATCTTGCAAACTCCCTATTAGATCCGTTCATGCATCATCAAAAGATCATAATATTCATATTTGGAGCTCATTTGGACCAGAAACATTCATGTGTGCTCCAGGGGGGCGAGTGCTAAGGCGAATGATGGGTGCAAGGCAAAAGGAAGGAGAACAACGAATGAGGGACAATAGTCCCCAAGGCTAGGCTCGAAAGCGCCAATGGAAGTCAAGCGACAAATGGAAGGTGGAAGGAAGGAAGACAGCAAACGGGGGGTGGAGAGACAGCAATCTGGAAGCAGAGTTCCCCGGAACAACTGGGGACGGACGAAGTTCTCGGAACAGCAGCGAAGGGATGGAGTTCCAGAAACAGCAAAAGATGGATGGACCTCTGGAAACGGCCACAGAGGAACCAAGCTCCGGAAGCTGAAATGCCTAAGGCAGACGGATATCCAAAATGGAAAAAGGGAGATAGAGTCTCAAAAATGGCCATGGAGGTGCCAGGCTCCAGAACAGCTAGGGACAGAAGAAGTTCCCAGAATAGTCATGGAGGGATGAAGTTCCAGAAATGGAAAAAGAGGGATGAACTTTCAGAAATGGCCACGGAGAGGTCGGGCTCTAGAAGCCGGAATGCCTAAGCTAAATGGATGTCCAAAATGAAAAAAGGGAGACAGAGTCTCGAAAATGGCCACGGAGGTGCCAAGCTCCGGAATAGCCAGGGACTGAAGAAGTTCCCAAAACAGTCGCGAAGGGATGGAGTTTCGTAAATGGCAAAAGAGGGATGTACTTTCAGAAACGGCCATGGTGGGGTCGGGATCCGGAAGCCGGAATGCCTAAGGTGGTCAGATGTCCAAAATGGAAAAAGGGAGACGAAGTCCCAAAAACGGCCACGGAGGTTCCAGGCTCCAGAACAGCCAGGGATGGAAGAAGTTCCCAGAATAGTCACGGAGGGACGGAGTTCCAGAAATCAAAAAAGAGGGACAGACTTCCGGAAACGACCATGGAGGGGTCGAGCTCTGAAAGCCAGAATGCCTAAGGCGAACGGATATCCAAAATGGAAAAACGGAGACAAAGTCTCAAAAATGGCCATGGAGCTGCCAGGCTCTGGAACAGCCAAGGACGGAAGAAGTTCCTAGAACAGCCGCGGAGGGACGAGGTTCTGAAAATGACAAAAGAGGGACAGACTTCGGAAACGGCCATGGAGGGGTCAGGCTCCGGAAGCAGGAATGCCTAAGGAAAATGGATGTCCAAAATAGAAAAAGAGAGAGGGAGTCCCAAAAACGGCCATGGAGGTGTCAGGCTCTGGATTAGCCAGGGACGGAAGAAGTTCCTGGAACAGCCGCAGAGGGACAGAGTTCTGGAAATGGAAAAAGAGGGACGAACTTTCAGAAACGGCCATGGAAGGGCCAAGCTCCAGAAGCTGGAATGCCTAAGGTGGATGGATATCCAAAATGGAGAAAGGGAGATGGAATCCTGGAAACATCCATGGAGGTGCCAGGCTCTAGAACAGCCACTAAAGGATGAAGTTCTGCTATTGGCAAAAGAGGGACAAACTTCCAAAAATGGCCACAGAGGGTTTGGGCTCTAGAAGTCAGAATGCCTAATCCGGACGGATGTCCAAAACTAAAAAAGGGAGACGGAGTCCCAAAAATGGCCACGGAGCTGCCAGGCTCCGAAACAGCCAGGGACGGAAGAAGTTCCTGGAACAGCCGCAGAGGGATGGAGTTCCGAAAATGACAAAAGAGGGATAGACTTCTGAAAATGGCCATAAAGGGGTCGGACTCCGGAAGCTGGAATGCCTATGGTGGACAGATGTCCAAAACAAAAAAAGGGAGACAGAGTCCCATAAATGGCCATGGAGGTGCTAGGCTCCGGAACAACTAGGGACAGAAGAAGTTCCCGGAATAGCCGTGGAGGGATGGAGTTCTTGAATGAAAATTTTGCAACTCTCTGAAACTTAACAAAAAATTGGCAGTTCACTTAGGCACCCCAAAAACATCCCAAATCCATGGGAAACTTGTCCCCATAGTCAAGATGAAGGAAAAAGTGAATGGAGTGAGTAGGGATGAGGCCCAAAGGATGTCGGGGCAATAGGCGAAGGGAAGCCTGCAGGGGCACTCCCACAAAAGAAAAAGACTTAGAGAAACTTAGGTAGGTGAATGTGGTTAGGGGAATTTGATCATTTGATGACACATAACCAATTTAGGCTCCAAAACAAATGGCAAATAAAATGAGACAAGAGCAAAGTAGCTCGTCGAGAGCAAAAAGAGAGGGTCCCTGCCTATGGTGAGGTGTGTGTGCAAAACATTTACAACACATACAAATGTCAAAAACAATATAATTTGTGTTTTATATCTCAATATAATGTGTATTTTTTTTTTTTTTTATAGAACTCTATTGATAAACTCCAAGAAGGGGATAAAGTTGAGGTGTTCAATCGATTTGATGGTGTTGTTGTGGGAATTGGGAAAATTCACTCACTATCTATTGTATATGGAGTCAAATTGAATGGAACAAGAGATGCAAATGTAAATATTTTAAAGGTCACAAGTAATGTATACCCCTTGCTTATGAAGAAAAAATAGATGGAGTTGTCCATCTAAAAGAGAAAGAAGGGACCTTCTCATGGTGGCCACTAAAATATTTGAAAAAAATGACATAGATGATGTTTATCATGTACTAGCTATTATACAGCTTGGTCCACTACTTTATGCAATAGTTTGAATGTGTTGTTCAAGGATCTTAGTTTGTTTTGTCTATTTTGGAGTTGTATAAGCAAAAAAGGGCATTGTAACTCAGTTTTCTCAATCACAGCACTGAGAAACATACTTTGTAACACATTTTTCAAAGAAAAGACATATTTTTGTCTTGTATCTGCTATAAGAACACCTTTTCTCAATAAAATTTTAGTATTTTTCCTTCTTATAAATAGTTGTTTCATTATGTGCAAATGAATCATTGATTATTATTTTCTATTTTTTATGTTTAAACCTCAAAAGCATTGTCTCATTTTCAAAACTTTTAGGTAGAAATCAGTGAACAAAAACAATTAAATAAACTACCAATTGACTAAATATACTACCAATCGATAGAAATTAGTGAGTAAGTATGACTAAGTATAATTATTATGCAATTAATAAATAATGTTTCAATATACTAACAATTGACATAAATCAGTGAACAAAAATAATTAAATAAAATACCAAACTGATCAAAATGATGATTAAAATTAATGACTAAATACACTACCAATGGACAGAAATCAATGAATAAAAAATGACTAAATAAGTGACCAATTAACAACAATCAATGACTAAATTAATGACTAAATATATCAATGAATAAAAAATGACTAAATAAGTAACTAGATTACAACAATCAATGATTAAATCAACCACTAAATATATCAGTGAATAAAAAATGACTAAATAAGTGACCAGATTACAATAATCAATGAATAAATCAATGACTCAATATAATACCAAATTGATCAATCAAAACAACCAATAAATGACTACAAATGGTTTAGTCATCAATTCAGTCATGTTGTAAATGACAAGAAATAAACTAATAATGGTTCACGTGATCATGTTTGGTCATTTATATGCAGTTTTTAGTATTTTTTTAATCATATATTGTTGTTTCTATACTAGTGATATTTTCCTCTCCCTCCATCCCTTCTTATTCCTCTACCAATACTTCCCTTTCTCTCTCCCTCTCTTGAATCTCTCACCTCTCTCTCCCCCTCACTTCTCTACCTCTCCCCTCTCTAGTTATCTTAGTCACTCCTTGTTTACCTCCACATCCCTCCTTATCCATCTCTAAGTCTCCCACTCCTTGTCTCATTACCCACCCCTCTCCCCCCTCTATCTCTCTCAACCCTATCTCCCCCTATGTCTCTCACCCCTCTCTCCATAAGCAATAGGTTTCTCACCTCTATATCTCTCAAGACTCTATTTATTTCCCTCCCTCTCCACCTCTCTCCCTCCTCCTTACCTCTATTTCCCTCTTTTTAAACTTATCTCATTTTTTTCTATCTCTCCCCTCACCTCTCTACCTCTCCCCTCTCTATGTATATGATTCACTCCTTGCCAACCTCTCCATCCCTCATTATTCATCTCTACATATTTATTCTTTTCTCTCTCCTTTTCAATTTCCCTCCCCTCTCTACATCATCACCTCTCTAACTCCTTCCCTATGCCTCTCACTCCCTTGATGTTTGCCTCCCCCTTCATCCCTTCTTACTCCTCTACCAATGCTTCCCTTTATCTCTCTCTTCCCTCTCTTTTATCTCTCACTAAGTTATCTCCTCCTCACCTCTCTACCTCTCCCATCTCTACATCTCTCAATTTATCCTTCTCTACCTCTCCATCCCTCCTTATCCATCTCTAGGTCTCTCAATCCTTGTCTCATTACCTACCCCTCTCCCCCCTCTATCTCTCTAATCCCTATCTCTCCCCTATGTCTCTCAAGCCTCTCTCCCTAGGATGTAGGTCTCTCACCTCTAATTATCCGAGTCACTCCTTTCTAACCTCTCCATCCCTCCTTATCCATCCCTACCTCTTCATTCTCTCTCTCCTATTTTGTTTCCATCCCCTCTCTAACTCCTTCTCTATGCCTCTCACTCCCTCCATTCTTTCCTATCCCTTCAGATCCCTTCTTACTCCTCTACCAATACTTCCCTTTCTCTCTTCGTCTCTTATATCTCTCACCCAGCTATCTCCTCCTCACCTCTCTACCTCTCCCATCTCTAGGTCTATCAGTCACTCCTTATCTATCTCTCATTCCCTCCTTGGCCACATGTAGGTCTCTCACTCCTTGTCTCATTACCCACCCATCTCCTCCCTTTATCTCTCTCACCCCTATCTCTCCCCTATGTCTCTCACCCCTCTCTCACCTCTAAGTATCTAAGTCACTCATTTCTATCCTCTACATCCCTCCTTAGCCATCTCTACATGTGCATTCCTCTCTCTCTCTTCATTTTCCCTCCCCTCTCTATGTCATCACCTCTCTAACTCCTCCTTACCGCCTCTTACTCCCTCCATCCCTCATTATTCCTCTACCAATACTTCCCTTTCTCTCTCTCCCTCATTTCTATCTCTCACCTATTTATCTCCTCCTCACCTCTCTACCTCTCCCCTCTCTATGTCTCTCAATTGCTCTGTCTCTACCTCTCCATCCCTCCTTAGCCATCTATAGTATCTCACTCCTTATCTCATTACCCACCCCTCTCTCCCTATGTTGTAGTTCTCTCACCTCTAAGTATTTGAGTCACTCCTTTCCAGCCTCTCCATCCCTCCTTAGCCATCTCTAACTCTCCATTCTTCACTCTCTCTTCTTCAACTTCCCTCCCCTCTCTATGCCATCACCTCTCTAACTCTTCCTTCCCTATGCCTCACTCCCTCCATGTCTAACTCTCCCTCCATCCCTTCTTAGTCCTCTACCAATACTTCCATTTCTCTCTCTCTCTCTTCTATCTCTCACTAAGCTATCTCCTCCTTGCCTCTCTACCTCTCCCTGTCTAGGTCTCTCAGTCACTCCTTGTTTGCCTCTCCATCCCTCCTTATCCATATTTAAGTATCTCACTCCTTGTCTCATTACCCACCCTTCTCCCCCTATATATCTCTCACCCCTATCGCTCCCCCTATGTCTCGCACCCCTATCTCCCTAGGTTGTAGATCTCTCACCTCTACATACCTGAGTCACTCCTTGCCAGCATCTCCATCCCTCCTTAGCCATCTCTATCTCTTCATTCTTCTCTCTCTCCACTTCAATTTTTATCCCATATCTACGCCATCTAACTCCTTCCCTATTCCTCTCGCTCCCTCCATGTTTCCCTCCCCCTCCATCCCTTACTCTACCAATACTTCCCTTTCTCTCTCCCCCTCTTTTGTCTCTCACTGAGTTATCTCCTCGCTTTTCTACCTCTCCCCTCTCTAGGTCTCTCAGTCACTGCTTCTCTACCACTCCATCCATCCTTAGCCATCTTTAGGCCTCTCATTACCCACCCCTCTCCCCCTCTATCTCTCTCACCCCTATCACTCCCCTATGTCTCTCACCCCTCTCTCCCTAGGCTCTAGGACTCTCACCTCTAAGTATCTAAGTCACTACGTGTTAGCCTCTACATCCCTCCTTATCCATCTCTATGTTGCAAGATGGTTTGTCCCTTGGTCTTCCTTGTGCAACACATCACTTGGGTTTATGACATGGCTTAATTGCCTCCTTTGGATCTTGTATAAATATAGCGGTTGTATCTGGCATTAACAGGTCAAAATTTTGGTGCAACGACAACCACCAATGTAACAATTGGTAACAAAGTCGAGGTCACAGGTTCGAACCCCTCACTTGTACTAAGGGGTATTATTGCAGGATGGTGTGTACCCTGCTATTCCTTGTGCAATGTGACACTTGGGTTCGTGACATGGCTTAACCGCCTCCTGTGGATCTTGTATAAATTTGGTGGTTGTATCAGGCATTAATAGGTTGATATTTTGGTGCAACAAAAACCACCAATTAACACTCTACCTCTTCATTCTTCTTTCTCTCCTCTTCAATTTCCCTCCCCTCTCTACATCTCTTATCTGCTCCTCCTCTGCCTCTCCATCCCTTGTTAGCCATCTCTGTATCTCTCACTTCTTGGCTCATTACTACTCCTCTAGGTCTATCCCACTCTTCTCTCTTATCCTCTTCATTATCAATAAAGCTCATTAAACCTATCCCTCCATCCCTTGCTACTCCTCTAGGTCTCTCTCAATCTTCTCTCTCCCCTCTATAGGTCTCCATGTATGATTGACGCCTTGAAAATTGCAAATTATCCATATGACAATTGAAAATTATCTATATAGCAATTTTGGTGCTCACCAAATTGTGAAGCCTCCAAATAGAACATTTGTTGCTTACCAAACTGCAAAGCTTTTTTGTAACACATTTGGCACTCGTCAAATTTTCTTTTCCAAAAAAGGTAAAAAAGGGAGTTGACCTGTGATACAAGCCCACAATTATCTGCCTTTGTTTGGTTTTTCAATTTATCTGACAAACAAATGCCTTTTTTATGTAGTTGACTTGTTGAAGTACCATATTTTGCTTTTTCCATCACCTTTTGAGCACCAATTTTCTTACTAGACAATGTAGAAGAAGATAATTTGAAGTTTCTATATCAAATTTGATTATCTCAGGTAATATATTCATTTTTGTTGAATTGAAATGTATATATTGAGTTTTTTTATTTAATTTTGAAAATATAGACCATTATTTTCATAATTCTATTAATCATAATAGTTTTACATAGAATTCAACATTGAATTAGATGGAAGTTGCATAAAAGTTAAAAAATATAGGAGTTAAAAGAAAAAAATGGAAAACATGGTATAATTTAGATGAATTCATATAAACTTATATATAGGGTTTCAACTTAACACAAACATGCTTATGTATTCCATTTTCAATGCTTATAGTAGTCCATTTCCATCATGGTTAGTGGAATTCACTCTTTTTCATTATAGCTAGATGGATTTTGTGTAAAGGGTCGAGTGATATACCATTAATTTCTATGGGTTTTGATTGAATTTTATGACATGGTGTATGTTTGATCAATTTGTATGGGTTTTTTACTTGGTTACAAAGAACTCCCAAGATATTCCTTGTGTTCTTGTCCATGTATCATGGTTGAATCTTGTGCTTCATGATGACATGTGAAGGATTTCAGTCTTATGGTGGCGAGGTAGCGCGGTGAGTGGCGCAAAGGTGGTGAGCTAGTGGGTGGTAGTCTAATGCCTTACCGCGGAGGGTGATAAGACTCACTGCAGTGGTCATGGTAAGTGGCTAGCGGTTGGTGGTGACCGTCATCACCCCACCACAAGCAGTAGAATGTCTAACCACGGTGGTCATAGTGTGACCATGGTGGTCTGCCTGAGCAGTCACCACTCTACCGCGGTGAGACCTAGCGGTCTCCGCAGTAGCACGGTGGGACTGTTGATGGCCTTTCCAATGGCTACCACCACACTGCAGTAAGGGTGAACATGACCAGCGGTTGTGTAGGGCGGTCAGAGATGGAGGGCTCAGATGGTCTACTGCCATACTATGAGGCGAGTCCGACAGGGCATCGATAGCGAAGTACAAGGTTGGGTAAACTTGGGCGAGCTCACTGTTGTACTGCAGCTAGGTAGTGTGAGCTCGGTGGTAATGCGGTAGGAGCTTGAGTGAGCTCAGAGCTCATCTATCAGAAGCTATGAACGAATGAGATGGCGACACATGGTATATTTTTAAGATCTGATTAGCTAGATGTTTTATTTCTTGATTACGATAGAGCTGCATTATTAAAGCAAGTTTGACGGACATGTCTAAGACTGATTTATTGTTGCACGGCTCGATGCATGCTGAATAAGCAGTGCACGTTATCAGAAATGGAAAGCTTGCAGGTGGATAATTTATTATCCTAATGACCGTTGATGGCTTGGACAAGCTGAACAGGTAAGAACATAGTGTAAGATTATAAGTAATCTTTTGTGCAGTTCGATAAAGATGATGAGTGAATAGAGTGAGAGGCAGAGAGTGTTTGAACGGTCCTAACTATGAATACTTTGTCTCTTAGTTTTGTGAAGATGTGAACCTGTGGAGGTCGTGTGGCTGGGCTGGCCATGAGGCAGGTTGTGATAGTCAACTAAGGAGTTGAAGGGAATCTACACTCTGTGTTGTGAAGGTGTTGGAATAGTGTGAAGGTTCTATATTTTTGTGTTGCTTGCCTTCTCCAGATGGACAAGATGTAATCTCTTGAAGAGCATAGCTCTGTGTTTGTATTGTAACCATTTTTGTTATTGAATAATACAAGTGAGTTGAGTGTATTGGAGGGTGGGTTTTTTTACCTGAAAAGGTTTTCCCCACATAAATCTATGTGTCCATATGTTTTTCTTTCATGTTGTTTGATTCATGCTCTTGAATCTATGCTTGTGTTGAATCTATTATAAGTTTTGCATTTACTTCTCTCAGAGGATCAATGGGGGATTTACTATGCCTATTTCCACTTTATGGTATAGTTGTTTGTGTCTTTGAAGTGATAAAAATGAAAATCACTAAGGCAATGTTGTCTTAGATGTTGATCTATGATGACAAAACCGACTCCCTATCCCTAACAAGTGGTATCAAATTTGGTTGAAGGAGGTCGAGGCTTGATGATACCAACAAGTGGTGTCAAAGCCTTCTCTTGGTTATTGAAGTTCTGGGTATTTCTCCTGTGGTGATTTCTTAGCCTGCCAAGCTTGAGGAAATCTGGAGGAATCTGTTGGTGATTGATCCTTCGATGAGTGGAAGTTCCTACTTCTTTGATTCAACACATAAGTTTGAAAGACCTTGGAGATGACTGGAGTTGATCATATTGTTGCAATATGGTCTGAGGCTCTTGGCTCGCAGAAAATGTTTCTAGTGCAAAGGGTGTGAGGTATACTTATGGTCATGTTGTAGCAGAGCGTGGTTTTAATATTGGGTGTCTGTGTGAGAGGCTCCCTAGTGATATGGAGTTTCTTGTGTTGTTGTTCAACCATGGAGTATTTATCTTGTGCTAGGTGTTTTGACTTAGCACTGAAGGATTTTTCTCTGTTGCTCTGATTGCATGGAGGCTATGAAGGTGATCCTGGTGGTCTGCAACTTCTGTATAGCCTGGCTCTCTCATTTGCTTGTGCATGACTAAGGTTTTGGAACTAGTCTGAAATGGAAATTTTGTTCCACTCTTACCTGTATCTTGCACTTGCAAGTTTCAGGATTCATGTCTTTAGCTCAGGAGGTTTTCTGTAGATTTTTCTAAAAATTCTATGATGCATTTTCATGTTTTTCATTGTTCTGGTTAACCGTGATGGTTGTGTAGAGACTCCTGAGTCATCCAGATGAGCAGTGAATATGGAGATGTGTGGGTGTTTTATAAACACTTTGGTTTTGTAGGTTTTGCACGGTCAAGTAAAACTTGTGGTTTGTGGAGTTGTTGTTCAGTTATTTTCTAGACCCTGGCTTCTGGGGTGTGATTGGATGAGATAGTTGTAGTTTGACATGTTTTGAGGAGGTGTGGTGTCTTCTCTACATGGGAGTGTTGGTATGTGTTTTCATTCAACATTCTTGTGGTGTTGCTTGCTGGTTTCCTAGACTATGGTGCTTGACCTATGGATGTTATTGGTGAATCGGGTATGTTGCTGATCTAGTGTTTGAGTCATGTTTGTCTATATTGGTTGTTCTCTTTGATGATCTCAATTTTGTAGTTTTCAGTGTGATGATAGATTTGTAGGTTTCATTGGTTGCATCCACGAGTTGTGCAATCTTGTGGGTTGTCCTTACCTACATGTTTGTTGTGAGACAACTCAGAAGTGGACTGTCAATATCCATGAGGTTGTAATAGTGTGGTGCAGATCTGTTAGTTGGCCTTGTCTATGGTTACTTGTGCATTGGCATGGCTATTTTGAGATGAAAGGATGGACAATGTTGGAGTACCTGAAAAGTCAGTGATGGGGACCTGTAGCATGATAATCACGATGTCATGGAGAGCTTGATGCACTAGCTAGTGTAAGATTTTGATAATGATGGTGTAGTCGGTCATGGTGCTTGGAAAGCTCAGTGTCATGGTTTAGTAGGAGCTTTAGCAGTGACTGTGGATTCATCACTTGGTGATGAATGATCTTCTTTGGTGTTACAAATGCTTCTTGGGGACTCTTAGATCATGTTGTACAGAAGAGTTCTTTCGTATCTACATGATCACTATTTGAATATGTGCAACATCTTGGAGCCATGAAGGACATTGTTAGTTTTTTGGCTGAGATGTTGGTGGTGCTTGACAAGTGATGTTGGTTTAGATTTTGTTTGCTTTATGTCATGATTTACTCTTACTTAGAGTTTTGGCATGTTTCTTTGCTCTTGAGACCATAGCTTGTTCACTTGAAGCATGGTATCTCGTAAGGGGGATGTGTAGATCATGGTGTCATGATAAGTTCCTAGTTCAGCTAGTTTGGAGCTTTGACAGTGGTCTGGTGTTTCTCTTTGCTTTGAGTACCTTGGTCATATGCTGGAGGACTTCATGTTTATTGAAGTAATGGAGTTTGGAGTTAGCATGAGATGACAGTATGTTGGTGCTCATGGATGCATGGAGAATAAGGTGAGGCTGTAATTCTTTTGAGAATAGTGTTGTTAAAGCTGAAAGTCCGAGTAGCCTACACCTTGGTTGAACGCGAGTTCAACAAAGACCAGTGAGGAGAATGCTCTTGGATAAGTCATGGTGGCTTGTATATCTTGGAGGAGCATATCTTTCCTCTTGGTCTACTTAGTGGTGTATTTTATTTGAAAGGTATTTTCCCATCATAACTTTTAGATATGTGTTATGCTTGCTTTCATGATATGAATCTTGAGTTATTCTAAAGATTTTGGAGGATTCATGATGGAAGGTGGACAACATAGTGTATCTCCTTGTGCTTTTGAGGATTGATAGGAGATGGTAATATGGGTTAGTCTGATCTTCTTTGAGGTGCTTACATCCATGGAACTATTGGGTGTTGCTATGGTTTTTCCCTTTGGAATGTGAAGAATTTTTTATTTGTTGTTTCTCTCTATTTTGGTATTTTTCTTCCTGAATGTTCATATGACTTTAGATGTATGTGGAGCCATGATGTTTCCTTCTTCAGTCAGATATGGAACCTTGGAAGAATAAGGAAGACTACTGAGAGAAATGTTTCTTTCAACAGGTGGTTGCAGGTTGTGCATATCGGTGTGGATGTTCCTTGGAACTACATGGATACATTTTCCTATGTGTAGACATTAGTAGCCTGGTTATGCCTTTAATCTTTCAGATTTGGCATTACCCTTGTAGTGGGAGTACCTGGATGTGTTTGGTCTTTTGATTGGTTGGCACATTGTGCTTGTATTCTGTTGTTGATGGGTTGGTTGTGTTGCTGGAATGAGTGTATTGATGTGCATACCTTTGAGGTATGGGAGGTTGGATGTTTTAGCATGATTTGTGGGTGTTGTAATGACGGATTTCTGTGAGATAGATTTGTTAGTTGTTCTAATGCATGCAATACTCAATAAATCCAAACAAAGCAATGAAATACATGGGAGAAAATGAGAAAAGAAATTAAAACTGGAACAAGCTCACCCATTCTTCTCTCCTCCATAGCTGATTTCTATTGCACCTCCTTGGTTTGTTGTGTTGAAGACTGTGCCCTCAGATTTATGTGAGCAAACTCTTTATTTGACTAGTCCTAAGCAAAACTTTGAAGGATTTATATGAACTAATTGCAAATAGAAATTAATCCTAGCATGCAAGTAGTTGAAATGACAAATGCAAAGATATTAAGCAATGATAATGAGAGACAATAATTAATTAAGATTGATAAGAGATGTCGAAAATGAGAACAAGATTGTCATTTTATAGAAAATGCAATCTTGAACGGATGGATGAGATGAGAGATTGAGAAATTCCCTAGAATCAATGGTTAAGATTCAAAATGAAAACTCTCAATTAGGGTTAGGGTAAAGATCCCCAAATGTGTGGACAAGATTTAATCTAGGAAATTAAATCAATGGTGGAGAATAAACATGACATTGAGATTATAGAAAATTAGTAATTTTAGCAATTACTTGATTTGTAGAAGAATATTTCCATTTTGAATTAAATTAATTCAAAATATGGATTTTGTGAGATAATGAGTAATTTATTTTTGAAATTAGTTACTAAAAGAAGAATATGTTAACCATGTGATATTTTTAAATAAATTTTTTTATTTAAAACGATGGAAGTGTCACATAAAGCAACTAAATAATTAAGAATAATTATTTAATTTAGAAGAGGTAGTTAATTAATTAAATAAATTAATGAATCTATTTAATTAAGGGAGGATTAAGCAATTAGTGACATATTAAATAAATATATTAAAATATACTTATTTAATAATCAGGAGGACATTAATGATAAAGATTAATTAAATAAATGAGACTTTATTTAATTATGAGACGACCTTGATAATTAGTGACATATTAAATAAATAAATAAGATTTATTTATTTAATAATCATGAAGAATAGAAAATCATGAATTAATTAAATAATTATGAATTTTTTAATTAATAGTTCAAGGTGGGTTAGAAACATAATTAAAATGTCATAATTGTGTTAGGACGAAAGGTGGTAAAACATTGCTTGCAGGCCTTGGTCATTTTTATGTGTCTACATTTTCCCCTCTTTGTCATAATGTAGTTTATCGTGTTATGGCAAAGAAAACAAGTCCAGAATATGCCCCAACAAAGGTATAGAGTGCTTATGCCCCCTTGGAAATTTTTTTGAATTTCAACCCTAGGTCAGAAAAATTTGGAAAGTGTCCCGAATAATTCAATTAATGGTCAGAGGAACAATGGCATGATCAGATTCGGCAATGAAAGACGCTAAGCTAGCCAAAATGCCAATGAAAGATGGTCAAATGAGCATCTAGTACAAACCTCCTAGGTCAACACCCTAATTTTCAGCCTATAAATAGGTTGAAAAGGCAAAACCAAGTGTCATTTGCTCCTTTGTTATATAGAATTTTTAGTGATCAGAGCTCGAAGAGACAATGGTGATTCCAATGACAAACCACCGTGGATACCGTGTGTGGACCTTCCGACGACCCAAGGGCATGGAGGCACCGATAAGTACCCTATCCAACTTGTCAATTTTTAAATTTTATGCATTTATGAGGGTTTACAGGGGGGTAAATGAATGCATTGTGATGCAAATGATGTTGCGTAAGCCGTAAATGCCTTCGCATTCAACACATTTTCTTGGGTCATGACGCAAGTGTGCTGGGTAGTTAGGTTTTTTGTTTGAGTTCGCATTCACGAGGGAAAACGATGCAATCATCAGATTACAACGCAAGTGATGCATTTCGTGACACATCTGTAATGTTGCGATGCATTTCCCAAGTCAAATGACGCAATTGTCATATAAAATGACACAATCATTGTTAGGCTATGCAATTGCTAGATGGGGCGACGCATTTGGCAGATTGTGAGGCAACTGACATGTGTAGAGCCACAATTGATGAATCGTGACGCATTTTTGGTCAACGCAACGCAATTGTAGTTGACTAGAGTTGACTTGTGTTGACTTTGTACAGATATTAGTTTTAGATGCACCTTTGACTTCCCAATAGTAATAATATGTCAACAATGTTGTCCCATGTGTACTAACTCTTGTCTTTGCATGTGCAAAGATGACTTGTGCTGATTTATACACGAGAGTTCAGGTCGGCGACATACGCCTTTAGAGGCCGTTTGAGCGATAGGGAGAGACAACGCCTGATGTCACTGGGTTTATACTACATCACATACATGCCCATTATTCGGGAAAACAGGGGTTTTCTAACAGCTCTTTGTGAGAGGTAGCACTTTTCATCTGCCTCTAGGAGAGGCAACGGTCACCTTAGAGGATGTGTACCGCAATCTTCGCATACCAATCCGTGGAGAGAGGGTTGTATATGACCCGCACTAAAGGTGACAGGCCCTATTAGAGATGTATGAGGATGCTAGTGGTGCCCAAATGGGAATTGATGGTTATGAGATTGGTTGGGATGTTGTGGCCGACTAGTTTCCTAGGTGGGATGTTATGCTTATGATCCTGATTATTGGATTACTGATTCTAGATCTCCATGGTCATGGATTTCCTATTAGATGGGAGGATGTATGAGTCTGTATGTGAGGACAGAGGACCGTTTTTTATTGGGGGCCTTGTTTGTTGGCCATGATATATCACCAGTTGCATGAGGTCATCTATCATCAGGGCCAGAGTATCAATTGTGGGACTACTCTTCTCATGATCTAGGCAATGGAGCACATTCCCATTTTTCAGCCACTAGTACAAATGCAGCAGTTAGGCGATGGGATGTTGTATGTTTATCTATATGTGGGTTCAGTCAATCAGACTCGCGTTGCGGATACCGGTTATTGGCATCATAGGATTGACACCATGATTAGTTTTGTGTGGAGGCTATATAGAGATTGCGGTCAGTGGTCAGATGAGGATGGTCATTTGTCATTGTGTAGATAGTTTAGATACCTAATCAGCCGTACAATGCAAAGTCAGTGTATCATAGAGATGTACTTTCCCTAGCAGGTACTACGACATTTCAAGGAGAAGCAAGATGTGCCACTAGGCACTACAGAGTATGCACGGTCTTCCAGAGAGATCGTATGGGGGCCACCTATATCAATGACAGTGGTTGAGCAGCAAGTAGATGGCCTTATTGCAATTCCATGGATGTGGAGGGGAGGTCCAACAGATGCAGGTACATCTTTAGAGTTCGACGCCTCGTGGTAGATTCATAGGCCCATCCCATTGATAGATCTAGATGGTCTGCTGCCTATAGATCGAAGATCAGTTATCCCACGGGTAATGAGGAGAGGTCGAGATGGAGGCAGAGATGGCAGAGGGGTCAGGAGGAGAGATGGAGGCAAGTGAGACAGAGGTAGAGGAGACAGAGGCCACGGTGATAGAGGTAGAGATGGAGGTAGGGGGGTGGAGGTAGAGGAGATGGGGATGATGGGGGTGGTGGAGGAGGAGGGGATGGAGGAGATGGGAGGGGTGTTAGGAGGAGGAGGGATGACAGAGGGCGAAGACAGCCTAGGAGAGTTAGGCAGAGGGTGGGTGGTACACCATTGTCACCCATTTGTGAGGAGGGTGAGGAGAGAGAGATGCAAGCTGAGCAGGAGGTAGGGGAGGAGCTCAGAGGGGATGAGGAGGAGGTAGAGGGGAGGGCTGAGGAGGTGGTCAGGGGTGGAGAGGAGGAGGCAGAGGTGAGAGCAGAGGAGGAGGCGAAGGTGAGGGCAGAGGAGGATCCATTTATCAGGGGACAACCTCTTGATATAGATGTGGAGGAGATCTGGGTAGAGGAGGAGAGGGATGAGGAGGAGGAGGAGGATGAGACAGACCAGAGACTACAGGAGCAGATGATTGTTGGGGATGAGGAGGGTGACAGATCGCCAATTTTACCTGTTGATGCCACTATTGATCAGAGGATCATGGATCTTCAGAGAAGACTTGATACAGCCTTGTCTTAGAACAAGGCCTTGGCAGTGGAGTTAGAGGTTACCCAAGTGGAGAGGGATCAGGCCATCATTCGATGACAGGAGTCAAATTGGTGGGTGACAGAGTTTGCTGAGTTGTGCGCAGGATCGATAGGGGATATGGCCAGGGAGCTGGCTAGGATGGAAGAGAGCAAGGGGTAGTATAGGTTGTTGTATGAGAAGGTGGTTCCCCCAGAGAGACGGGACCCAGGATTGTCTCGATCCTATAGCAGGATAGGCAGTGGTAGCTAGACACACAACAGTAGTAGATCACATAGCAGTAGTCATACCAGTGTTGGGGGTCCACTGCATCAGCTCAGTCATTAGGCCATAGGTCACATAGCTCTCACAAACATTCCTCGGGCCATAACCATAGGTCAAAACATGGTCATAGTTCAGTGTCATCAAGGCACTAGATAGAGCAGAGTTACCCTCACGTTACCGAGGCCTCAGGCTCTCAGAGTCTGATTTAGGACAGGACGCCCATTTAGGTCACTTTTCACTTGATGAGTTAGTCGCATCTACCTCATAGTTCACCTCCACGGGACAGAGGAGGGACACCATGGGACTTGTTTTTAGACACTTTTATACTTTGATATTCAAGCCTGCGAGCTCCATTTTTGGGATATCATATGACTCTATCATGTGACATTACATTTTTGAGATTATATATGTGATGCAGTTTTTGATGTGGCCTATATGGTTTTATTTGTTGTGGTATTTTATTCTCTATCAGATGCTATGTGATGTTTTTATGATGCTATGAGATGCATCAATATTATGTTTATTCTTATGAGTGCAATTATGGATGTGGTTATGTATGTATGCATTGTGATGATGATGTGATTTTTATATGCTAATGCAAATATTATTTATGATGCCTACATGTTGATGCAAATGATGGTTTTATGATGTGAGATGGATGAATGTAAATGATAGCGTTATGCAATGTGAATTATGGAATTTGATTTATGCAAATGTGAGATGTGATTATGAAATGCTCATGCAATCATGTATGCAACTTTGTTTTTTGTTTTTTGTGTGTCACAGGATATCGTCAAAGGACGAGAGAAGAGAAGGCGAAGATTGATGTTAGTGTGAAGAAAGAGATGTATTTTAGTGTGGAAATTAAAATCCTTCAAAGCTTTTCTATAGTGTTATCCTAGTTATTGCTCTTAATCATCATTGGGCGAAAATGTCATGATGCTCTACAAACACTATGATATGACGTAGATCAATAGTGTGCAAGGTCGAACCATCACGTAGATCAACAGTCACAGACAACAATGATCATGAATCATACAAGGAACACAATTTCCCCTAGTCCTTTTGTCATGACCAACTGCCAGAAAAACCAGACCAATCATGAGACGTCCTTGCTTCTCTAAATCCTGACATAAGGACATCCTTGAGAAACTAGCTACATGATAGTCAAAAATAGACAGGAAAATCATTGTACTACGTCATTACTTCTCTAAATCCTGAAGTCAAGACATCCTGGACAAACTAATAGTAGAGTGATTATAAGAAGACAAGGATAATCATGATGATATGTCATGGTTCCTAAGACATAAGGAACTAATATCATGGTAATCATCAAAAAGATAGATAAATTTTTCCAAGTGTTTGCCAAATGTCGAGTGATATCAAATTTAGGAAGAACACATCCTAAATGACGTTGATATCTAGGAGATCGATTCTCAGAGTTAGGAGAATCCATCAAAATGCCAGATGATGATGACGATGCTTAGGAAGGACACATCCAAAATCATAAAGAAATGATGAGAGTTATTTTTCAGAAGGACACATCTAAAGAAGAACCCAAAATTTTGCCATGTTAAATTGTCTTGGTAGAATTTGACTACATGTCCTTGCTGACATGCTAAATTGACCGAACGTGCTAATGAAATAGATTGTCGATAGACTGACAGTTTGAGGTTGACATAAGATTTTCTTGATTTGCAGATAGCTTGCCGTGTGTGAAAATGTTGTGCCATGAACCCTAATGGACTGACCTAGTGCGGTCTCAGGAGCTCATCGATTGATGGCCTTGCCTACGTCATCCATTCAGAGACCTTATAGTTCGACATGACCATTGACCTTGTCCAAAGGATAGAAGTTTGAATCATGATTTTATTTTGACAAACCTAGAAAGAATAACCTAATGTCTTAGGGATTCAAAGATGAATCTTGCCTACGTAGCAAATGCGCAAAGACAATGTAGTTTGGACTAGGACAAAAGATTGAGTGATGCGACTGACTAGATTGACTAGATATGACTGACTTTAACTCCATTTTGGATTTTCTCAAGACATTTTGAAATTTTTAGGACTTTTTACGAATGTAGGATCATGTGTGACACCCACTAAAGTTACATGATAAAGGTCTTTCCCCTAGACAGAGCGGGGATTACCTGAGTCCAATGATATGAAGATAGACAAACACAAGGCAAAATACAAGGATATGCAAGGGGTGATGTCAACCAAATGCTAACCTTGGTCGGAATTGACAGGACTTAGGATGAGTGTCGTGAATGTGCCAGGTTGTTGTGATTATGGGAAGTGGATAAAGGTCAATTTGAGTAACAGTAGATGGTGAAGCAATGATCGACTACGCATGGCTCCTGTTTGCCAAGTTTTCACCATGGTACTTATCCAAAGCGCCTGTTTGCCAGGTTTTCACTATTGGATGAAAATAATTTTTTTTACTATTTTTGACATTTTTTAATTTTTTTGGTGATGCCAAGACGCCTATTTTCTAGGTTTTCATCAAGCGACAATTTTTCTTTATTTTTCAATTTTTTTGTATTTTGAGGTTTTTTAGCCAAGCTCTCTGATGCTATGTGTAGAAATTTCTCAAATGTAAGCTGTTGATGGGTTTTGTCAATTGTTCTCCATCAGGTGTGGCCAAATGATAAGCTTTGAAACCAAATGTAGTAGTAATGATATAAGGACCGATCCAATTAGCCTCAAACTTGACAGGATTTTCACGGTCCTCTTGATTTCTCGGGTTCTGCATGAGAACCAAGTCGCTGATTTCAAATTTCCTCACAATTACTCTTTTATTATAGCTCCGGCAAAGACGATTTTGATATGCCTGCAGATGATTTAAGGCATTTTGTCATCTTTCTTATAACATTTCTAGCTCATGTAGGCGAGACTGTCTATACTCTTCATCATCAATCATTCCTTTCAAGGAGACTCGAAGAGAAGGAATTTTGACCTTGATGGGAAATATGGCCTCAGATCCATAAACTAGGGAGAATGGAGTTGCTCTAGTGGGGGTACGAATGCTGGTGCGATAGGCCCATAAAGAAGGATTAAGTTGTAGGTGCCAATCTCAGCCAGTGTCGTTGATGGTCTTCTTAAGAATGTGAAGAATTATTTTGTAATACGCCTCAGCTTGGCCATTACCTTGTGGATAATATGGGGTCGAGAAGTGATGTTGGATGTGGAATCGCTCACAGAGTTCATGAACATCCTGATTTTTTAATGGACTGTCGTTATCTGTGATGATGGACTATAGAACACCATACCAACAGATGATGTAATTTAGGATAAACTTGGATATTTTCTTATCGGTGACGTACGTGAGAGGGATGGCTTCAATCCAATTAGTAAAATGCTCAATGGCAGTGATTATGAATTTATGGCCGTTAGAGGAGGATGGATGGATCTTGCCCACGAGTTCGAGTCCCCATTGTGCAAAAGACCATGGAGAACCGATCGGTCTCAGTTCTTGTGCAGGTGCATGAATTAGGTCACTATGCACCTGGCATTTATGACATGTTCTGACAAACTGAAGAGCATCTTTTTCTAATGTCAGCCAATAGTATCCAAGTCTGGTGACTTTCCTAGCTAACATTGGACCACTCAAATGAGATCCACATATACCCTCATGTACTTCTCGTAAAGTTTTTTGGGCTTCATCAGTGTCGACACAATGAAGAAGGGTGTTATCAAAGCCACAATGGTATAGGGTGTTACTAATGATGGTGTGTCTAGCAGCTTTTCGAATAAAGGACTTTCGTTGGTTGTTGGAAAGGTTGGGTGGTAGGGTTTGGGATTTAAGATAATCATAGATGTCTTGGTACCAAGGTGAATTGGGACAAACAATCTCGCAAACCATTTATGACTCTGGGATGTCATATGCTGGCATCATTAATTGTTCCACTAAGAACTCAAATTGTGACACATTTTTGGGGATATCCAATAAAGATCCAATAGTAGCCATTGCATCGGTTGCCTTATTCTGTGTCCTTGGGATTTGTTCAAAAGTAATCATTTTGAAATATTTCATGAAACTATCCACCATTCGCTTTTAGAGTAGCAACTTCTCATCTTTTTTTTCATAATCATCATTCACTTGGTTGATGACTAACTGAGAATCCCCGAATACGAGCATTGTCTGAATTTTCCATTTAATTGCTATCTTAAGACCTGTGACCAATGCTTCGTATTCTGCAATTTTATTTGTACAAGAGAAGGCGATCTAAAATGACTTAGGAATTGAATCCCCTTGTGGTGTGATGAACAAGATGCTAGCTCCTGAGCCATGACCAATGTGGGACCCGTCAAAATATAGCTTCCATGGTAAGGTTGGTTTTGCGTGAAAGATAGACTCATCAGGAAAATCAGTTATCAGCAGATGAGTAGCCTGGATGGGTGCATTCGCCAATTGATATTCTATTACTTGACCTTTTATTTCCTTGCACTCAACATATTATATGTCATACTCGCTCAATATCATGACCCACTTCGCCAAATGTCCTATCAATGCTGCCCGACTTAGAAGATATTTTAGTGGGTCAATCTTAGCTACCAGGTGTTTTAGCATGTAATGTCTTAGTTTTTGTGCCACAAAGACAATTGCAAGGCATGCACGTTCAATGGTTGTATAGTTCAACTCATATCCTATCAATGTGTGACTGATGTAATATATGGCTCTCTCTTTCTCTTTATGGTCATTTTGCACCAATAATGCCCCCAGTGCATTTGTAGTTGTGGAGACATACAAGATCAATGGCTTGCCCTCAATGGGCGGCATTAGGACTGGTGGTGTCAATAGATATTCTTTAATTTGTTCGAATTTTGTTTGGAATTTGTCCGTCCATACAAAGGGATTACTTTTGCATAACAAATATTGAAATGGTTGACACTTGTCTGCCAATTGCGCGATGAAACGACGGATGGATTGCAGTCTGCCCTGAAGTGTTCGTAGCTCGCTGATCCCTTTTGGTGGAGGCATGTCTATAATTTCTTTGAATTTTGTGGGATCAACCTCAATGCCTTGTCGTGAAACTATGTATCCCAAAAGCTTGCTTGAAGTGACTCCAAAGACACATTTTTTTGGGTTCAAACGAACCTTGTAATCTTCGAGCCGTCTAAAAATTTTGTCCAGGACTTTGAGATGATCTTTTCGTGTTAAATATTTTTCCAATAGGTCATCCACATAATCTTCCATTAGGATATGCATCATTTCATGAAAGATTGTTGGCATAGCTCTTTGGTATGTGGCGCTGGTATTCTTTAAGCCAAAAGGTATGACATTCCAAGAGTATGTTCCCCATGGGCAGGTGAACGCTGTTTTATGCTAATCCTCTATTGCAATTCAGATTTGGTTGTATCCCAAGAAACCATCCATGAGGTATAGCATCTCGTATCCTGTTGTGAGATCAACAATCATGTCTATATTTGGTAAGGGGAAATCATCCTTTAGGAAAGCCTTATTCAAATCTCTTAAATCCATGTAGATACAGATTTGTCCATTTGGCTTTGTGACAAGGACAATGTTGGATATCCAATCAGCATAATCTATTAACCTTATGAACCCAACATCCAGTAACTTCTTTAGTTCATCTTTTAGTAGTAGTGCAATCTGTGGATGCATTTTGCACAACTTTTGTTGGACTAGCTTGATTCCTAGGATTAGAGGAAGATGATGTAAAACCCTGGCATTTTAGCATATGACCATGCGAAGTTAACTTTCCTGTCTGTGAAGAATTGTTGAAATTTGGGTTTTTCTTCCTTTGACAATGATGCAGCCAAGAGAATCATTTTTGGATTATCTGGTGTGGCTATGTTAACTTCCATTGTGTCTTCAATGAGCATAGCTGATTTTTCCTATGTCACAGGAAGAAATTTCAATCCTCCATCCTTAGGCGCCTCAGATAGGTTTTCACCTTCGGATACGTCCTTTGTTTTTACTATTTTACTATCAGAAGGTGCCTTGTGGTTTTGACCTAAAGACATTTCTTTTTTTGTTTTATTCTTTGTATTTTTGTGACTGGAGGATTGTACAGTCTCACTGAAGTAAGCTGCACAATCTAGATCAATGGAAAACCCTATTTTGTGATCACCCCAATCAATACCTTCTTGGAGCCCCATGAATTCTGCAATTGCCTCATCATTCTGAAAGATGTCCATCACTGGTGGTTCTTGCTGGTCCCAGTCAATTAGTTGTGGGTAAACAAGGGGAATCCCATCATTAGTGTTGGTAAAGGATGGGGAAGATGAGGAAAGTGTGAAAATTGAAGCATCAAGTGTGAAGGAAAAGTTTTCAATTTCAACTTTCATGTCAGATGCATTGGATGGACCATACTCAGAGTTGGATGAGTCAAATTCAAAGTCATAATAGGGGATAAAACTATCAGCATCATGACTAGTGGTTGGCGTTTCAGAAGCATGCACAATAGGTTTAGACACGTTAGGTTCTTGGGTGGGCTCAGGAATGGGGTGGGATGATTCAGGTATTGTTGACGACACCTTATGTTCTTCTAGATCCCAAGGAATGCTTACCCATTCCTTATTTTTGGAATGTTGGTCAATAGGGTCAATTTTGTACTCTTGTCAGAATTTTTCTTCGAAGGGGAGTTGACCAGGGTCCAGGAATAGTTCGTCAATGTCATAGTCACTTAGGGTTTCCTCAGATCCCCATTCCCATTCATTAGAGTCAGTTTCGGTAAGGGATTCTTCATGTGTCTCGACACTTTCTGTAGCCATTACGCCCTCACTTGAAATTTCATAGGTACGTTGATCATCAGTTCTAAGTTGGTCAAACCCTAGCCCTATGTACCTCAGTCTTGCATTTATGATAATAGGTTCCCTCCTTCCATTTTTGGCCTTTCCAAGACCACTGGTGCCGTCAAAACCTAGGGCCTTGCATATATCATAGCCTTTTCCATAGAGATGCACTGGTAGTGGAGGCAACTCTTTTGGGTCTTTGTAGATCTAGTTATCTATGTTAATGATGACTTCATTACCCATATCGCCCCACAGTGTGAAAACACTTTTTGGTGGAACCTTGAAAGTTGTTTTGGGCTCAACTGAAAAAACACAGTCTACCATAGACTTTAGGTGGCTTAGGTATTGTGGTGATATAGTAAGTCGTATTCAATTTGAATTCTCCATAGCCAAGGTCTTGAATCTGAAAGGTTTTACTTGGTATGGAGGCCGAGGAAGATGGTGTGGCAGAAGTTGATGGAATGGACGAGTTGGTGAGTGCAGATGGGTCAATATATTTGGACAAGGTGGAAACTGAGGCTTCTCGATTGATGGGTACCTGGTGCTCAACAATGACTCGCAGATTGGTACAGTATTGAAATGGATCAGGATCTCCTAGGATAGTGATTTCAGTACCATCAAAAGGGAATTTTAGGCATTGGTGGTATGTGGATGGAATGGCCTTTAGAGCATGAATCCAGGGGTGACCAAGTAAGATATTGTAATGTATGTCATGATCCAGAACTTGGCATGTTGTATCTATGATAACTGGTCCCACTCGGAGTGGGATTGTAATAACTCCTTTAGAAGCGCGTTCTTCATCATCGTATTCCTTGATGATGATGCTCTTGGTATCATCTACACATGCATCAAAGAAGCCAAGAGCTTTAACCAATTTTAAAGAGCAGATGTTCAATCCTGCTCTGTCATCTACTAAGACTCGTCTAACCTTATGTTTGTGGACAAAAACCTCAATGTAAAGGGCATCATTATGAGATGGTTTGGGCGAGGATTAGTCATTGTCTAAAAAGGTGATGTGATGAGGTGAATTCAGATATTCGACCATAGTCTCAAAGTGGTTGACATCAATGTTGGTTGGGATGAATGACTCTTGCAAGACTTTATCCAAGATGGCCTTATGTGTGGGTGAGATACGAAGCAATTCGAGAATGGATATTTGAGTGGGTTTTTTATTCAATTACTCATTAAGGTTGAACTCTAGTTTAGGGTTTGAATGTCTGGCAGACGGACTGAGTATGGTGATCTTAGGCTGACGTGCAAAAGGACCTGGGATAGTGACCTTGCCTTTACACGTGGTGACATTGCATTCCGGGGCCTTTTTAATGGTAATGGTATTAGCACACTTATCTTCATCAGCAGCATGAAGATTGTTAATAATGGTATTGTCGGGATAATTGTAAATAGGATGGGCATTATTGTAGGCAGGACGGACGTGATTGGCTTGATTATTGTTATTCTTTGTGCCAGATGAGGAAGGTTTACCATGATCCTGCAGTGGGTTCTTGTGAATAGTATGATCTGCATTAGACGTGAACGATTGACCACCTAACTCAATGGTGTGGTTCTCAATAAGGTCTTGTACCAGATTCCACAACTGACGACAAGAGGAGGTTTTGTGCCCTTTGGCATGGTGGTAATCACAAAATGCGCTGTCATCCCACCATGATGGCCTGAACTGACTAGGGTCATACGGTTTAGGTTCTTCCAGCGTTATGAATCTGTTTTGAAGAAGTTTCTTCAAGACAATTTCAATAGGTTCACCCAAAGGAGTGTATGTGTGTTTTTGGAATTGTCGCGGTTGATGCAGCTGCCTTTGATTAGCTTGAATAGGATTGCTTTGAATAGCATTGGCAGTTGGTGTTGGTGTAGTGATAGGTGCATTTTGATTTTTCACTCCTTTGATGGTGAGTACATGACCTATTGCATTGATGGTTTGAGCATCGACCACACCATCATTGGTGATATGTTTATTCTTAACCCAGTATTTGGTTTTGTCATTGGAGCTACTTGGGTTATTATTTGTGCTGGTGTTGATTGTTTTTCCACCATATTTTAATTCACCTTTGGCGATCAAGGCTTTCTCAAGTTGAACACCCTTTTCAACAATGGACTTGTAAGCCATACCTTAGCGGTCCTAGGAGAGTTTGTACAAACATGGTGACTTTCTCCTTTTCAGGTATTTCTATCAGACATCTGCTTGCTAAGGTTCTCCATCTTTGAAAAAATGGGATAAAAGTCTCTCCTGCATCCTCTTGGGTAAGTCTGCATAAGGTGGTAATGTCAATATCCGTGTCAATGTTGTAGGCATAGTTTTCAACAAACTTGTTTGCCAATTCATCCCATATTTTGATTCCTTTAGGCAATAGTGAGAACCATTCTAGTGCATGACCTATGAGACTTCTAGAAAAAAGTCTCATGAGGTATGTTTTCTCATATGCAATGTCCATACAACTAGTGGTGAATTCTCTTATATGTTCAATAGGGTTCGTTTTTCTCTTATATACAAGGTTGTGTCAAATGGATATGGACACAAGTCATGTGACATGTAAGACTTTTTGTTGGATTGTTGCAAGGTCTCCACTTGCATTTGAAGAGCAGCGAGTTGGGGTGTGAGTGCTTCCACAATTGGGTTGTTGGTAGCATCACACATGTTGGTGATAGGGATGGATTGAGTGCCTACCTGTTTTGATGAGATGTATTGATTCAGAATTGGTTGTCGGTGCACAAAATGAGTGTTTTGATTATGCAGTTTTTGGAAATAAGTGTTTTGATGAGGAATGTACTGTTGTGTATGGACTTGAGAGGCATAAGTGGGGATGTGAGATCCTACCATGTTAGATTGAATTTGAGGGCCTTGTTGATTTTGAGCTTGTTGATGCCCAAATGGAGTGAAGGATTGAGGACCATGTTGATTTTGAGCTTGTTGATTCCCAAATGGAGTGAAGGATTGAGTGCCTTGATTGCCTTTCCCAAATAAGAGATTGTGGCCATGAGGAATGTTGATGTTTTGGCCCACAGGAATATTGGTATTAACCTGTGAAGAATTAGGTTGGATGCCTTGAATGACAACTCTTCATTTATTTCTCCCAAAAGGGTTGGATGAGTTGGTTGCCATAGCATTTGAAGAACCTAATAACAGGTTTGTTGATGCACTTATGGAACTAGATGAAGTTCCAAAGAGGTTTGAGGTGGTTGCACCCATTGTTTGTGAAGGGATGGTGGATGTTTGTTGGGGGATGGATTGTGAGGTGGTGTTGGGTTGGGAAGATGATCCCCCAATATATGTTGTATTGGTTGTTGTGGTAGTATGACCAAGGGAGGTAGCATTGATGGTGTTGATGACATTTTGTGAAGAAGCTCCCATGGAAGGATTGTGTGATGGGGGATTGGGAGATGTTGCTCTAAGAGTGTTAAGATCAAATCCCTTTGGTAAATTAGCCCCTTGATCAAGGAGCATAGCTAGGAATTTGGAAGAGTCATTTAAGACTACTTCTTCCACAAAAGTAGCAACTTCTAGGTGTTGGGCCGCAGCTAATATGTCTTCTTCAAAGACTTCCCCATTTGAGTCTCTACGGAAAAATTGTTTAAAAAGGTCTTGTGGAGCGGGTGGGATGTTCATCTCACTGAAAGGATTCATATTGGAATTTCCCATGTTATAAGAAGGATTGTTCATGTCATTAGGGAAATAATCCATGCCAGTTTTGAAACCAAGAAAGTTGGTGTCTTGTCCAAAGGAATCCATGAGTCTTTTATTTTTCTGTAATCTAGTTTCAACGATAAAATTTTTGCTCAACTTTGTGATGATGGGGGACAATGATCTAAATATGACACTATGTTTTTGGGTTTTTTGGAATTTTAGGAATGTTATGAAATGCAAACAAGTCCCAAAATGAGACTAAATATTCGTGAATGCAAATGGTGTGACACTAAAATGGAGATGCTAAATGGTATGCAACTAAAGGAGAGCCTAAGATGTACTCACTATTGAGAATTCTAAGGAGATGACAACTTGAGCAAACAATTTTTTTTGCAATGATTCAAGTTTGGAATACCAATGGACCATAAAAGGACTAAATGAGGACAAAGTGAAGTTTCCACACTAGACTATTAAGTGGGAAATAATTCACAAAATATTTGAATAAATGATAAAGGGTAATTGGGTCCAACAATAACCTACTAATGAATGCAAAGTTTTGACAATGGATGATAAGAGTCTACTCCTAAAATCTGCAAAAGTAAGTGTCTAAGGAGATGGTAAAGTTACCAATGCAACCAATGGAATGGAAATGGAATCCTATTGTCATCCTAAAAATTACACCTATAAGGCAATGTTTAAGGGAAGTTGAGCAAATCAATGTTTGGTTTGAATAGTAACAGTGAAGGAAGACTTGATTGAATTCTGGAAAAGACAAAAACTGTGGACTTTTAATTTTGATAGTGGGAAGATGGTTGTGAAATTTTTGCAAATGTGTTGCAGTGAATGTGGTACGACAAAGCGAATGCGGCTCAAAGTAGTGAATACAATTCGAAAACTGGCGATTGTGACTCAGAATGGCGAATGCGGTTTGCTATCGGCAAATGCGGCTCAGTATAGCGAATGCGATGCAAGATGATTCAAATGTGTTTTATTAGAGCGAATGCGGCTCATAATGTTTCAAATGTGACTTAGCAGAGCGATTGCGGCTCAAAGTATAGTGATTGTGGTTTGATAAAGCGTTTGCATCGCAGGAAGCAATTTTTTTGGAAAGACAAGTTTTTTCAAATTTGACCAATTTTGTCTCAAATTTTTGATGTTCAGTTTATTGAAGTTTGTTGAAGTTTTCTGAAAACAGTTTGGCAAACACTTGGTGTTGAAAAGATAAAAAATCAATCACATGGAAGACATTGACAAAAATCCTAAGGCTGCAAAGACAGTATTCTTTTGGATCCCACTAACTGCATATCCTTAGCGAATGAATTCAGAAGCTTGGCCCCACAGGCTCCCCCTTATAGTGCACTCACTTCTCAGGGCAACCAAGCTTCCAACCTCCATGAAACTCCCATGGCAGATTGATGATTTCTACTAAGAACTGTGCAGGTGCAGGGGCCTTGGCAACGACCCTTGCTGCACCAAAGAATAGAAGGTTTTTGGCTTTCTATAACAAAGGATTTAATTCGTACATCCATTCGAGTGGTCATACATGGGGCCAATATTAAACTCTGTTAAGGAGGTACTCCACCTTGAAGAGGTTAAGCTCAATAGGGTTTTGGGGAGTACTACTTGGTCTGTATGACATATCTGCACTCGTAAATCCTAGGCTTTCCCTTAGGATTCACATTTATATACCGATCGGAAGTAGCTCGACTAAAGAGATTTGTTTCTGGTTTGAGTTGCTTTGGGGTGAGTACTTTTCCTCACCAAAGAAGGCTAAATTTTCTAAAGTTCAACAAAATCGAACCAAAATATTCATAGTTCAATCGATCTTTGTTGAAAACCAAAGAGAGAGCACATGAATATTTCAGATCACACTCACATGGTGTTCTTTTTAAACCAAAAATGAAACATGTATAAACAAATAATGCACAAGGTTCATTTTATCCATTTGTAGTGTTTGTCAGACAAGAGGGTTCATTTTAACCATTTGTAGTATTTTCTAATCTAGAAGTTAATTTTAAACCTAATGAAAAACAAAGTTTGTTGTTCTTTTTAACCAATATGCATTTGCATGTGTGTTCTTTTTAACCAATGTGTGTAAAATACAATTTGTTTGAAAGAAATAACAAAGCAAACTAATTAAATCCAGCTGGACACATATTGCAACAAACAGATCAATAACACAAAAAAAATCTCTAATCTAGGAAAAAGAAAAGACAACAAAAAAAATCAAAAACCGAATAGAGTTGCAAAGAAGATTTTTTACCAGTCGCCTGCGTCATAGCAGAGCGAATGCGTCACAGCAGAACGAATACGTCACAGCAAAGCGGTTGCAGCTCGGTATGTCGAATGCGTCTCTGAGGTTGTCGTATGCGTTGTAGCAAAGCAGTTGCGTCGCTATGGTTGGCGAATGCGGTACAGCAGAGCAGTTGCATCGCAAGCAAAGTCGAATGTGATGCAGCAAAGCAGTTGTGTCGCACGCGAAAGCAAATGCGTCGTTCCATACCTGTTCCTGCAAATGATTAGAAAAAACGTACAAAAACTTGCAAAAACGTGTCAAAATGGGTCGGGTTCACCAATGTACTGATGGATTTCTGCAAGATAGATTTGTTAGTTGTTCTAATGCATACAATACTCAATAAATCCAAACAAAGCAATGAAATACATGGGAGAAAATGAGAAAAGAAATTAAAACTGGAACAAGCTCACCCATTCTTCTCTCCTCCATAGCTGATTTCTATTGCACCTCCTTGGTTTGTTGTGTTGAAGACTGTGCCCTCAGATTTATGTGAGCAAACTCTTTATTTGACTAGTCCTAAGCAAAACTTTGAAGGATTTATATGAACTAAATGCAAATAGAAATTAATCCTAGCATGCAAGTAGTTGAAATGACAAATGCAAAGATATTAAGCAATGATAATGAGAGACAATAATTAATTAAGATTGATAAGAGATGTCGAAAATGAGAACAAGATTGTCATTTTATAGAAAATGCAATCTTGAACGGATGGATGAGATGAGAGATTGAGAAATTCCCTAGAATCAATGGTTAAGATTCAAAATGAAAACTCTCAATTAGGGTTAGGGTAAAGATCCCCAAATGTGTGGACAAGATTTAATCTAGGAAATTAAATCAATGGTGGAGAATAAACATGACATTGAGATTATAGAAAATTAGTAATTTTAGCAATTACTTGATTTGTAGAAGAATATTTCCATTTTGAATTAAATTAATTCAAAATATGGATTTTGTGAGATAATGAGTAATTGATTTTTTAAATTAATTACTAAAAGAAGAATCTGTTAACCATGTGACATTTTTAAATAAATTGTTTTATTTAAAACGATGGAAGTGTCACATAAAGCAATTAAATAATGAAGAATAATTTAATTTAGAAGAGGTAGTTAATCAATTAAATAAATTAATGAATCTATTTAATTAAGAGAGGATTTAGGAATTAGTGACATATTAAATAAATATATTAAAATATACTTACTTAATAATCAGGAGGACATTAATGATAAATATTAATTAAATAAATGAGACTTTATTTAATTATGAGACGACCTTGATAATTAGTGACATATTAAATAAATAAATAATATTTATTTATTTAATAATCATGAAGAATAGAAAATCATGAATTATTTAATTAATAGTTGAAGGTGGGTTAGAAACATAATTAAAATGTCATAATTATGTTAGGACGAAAGGTGGTAAAACATTGCTTGCAGGCCTTGGTCATTTTTATGTGTCTATAGGTGCTGGTTTTCAATCATGTGGGTTTGATCAGTTGGATGGGGGCAGTTAGTTTTGTGGTTGTTGTTCAAGCTAATGGTTTCTTGTTCTAGAGAATGGTTTTTACGTTCGCGTTGTGCTTTGTTGCTGTTGTGGTGCCTTTTCCACCTGAAGAATTAGATGTTTGTGTTCCTAAGACTGGTGCTCTTTCGCCTTGGCATGTTCCTATGTTTGGAGCTATTGCCTGAAATGGTGGAATTTTTTGAAGTCATTGCAGGTGTCTTGGTTGGAGCGTGGAATCTGGTGTTGATCCTTGTTCGAGTTTTGGAGGAAGCCCGAAAGTCTTCGGCAAGTGGGAGATTGTTGGGAAAGTATGCCTCAACTTTTTGGTCTTTCCCCTTGAAGACTTGGATATTTTCTTCATGTCTTTTGGCCTTTACCATCATACCGCTGCATCTTCTTTCCTTGGTGGCGCGGTTGTGTGATTTACCTCTTTACCACAGGCCACATTGCTCAGTCTGGCGATTGGGTGGTGTTACCACCTTACCACGACAGTCTTCTTCTTGTTTGGTGATGGCGTGGTAAGCGGCATCCATGGGCATGGCGATTACTGCCTTACCGCAAGGTGGTTCTGTTGGTGGCGAGGTAGCGCGATGAGCGGCGCAGAGGTGGTGAGCTAGTGGGTGGCGATCTACCACCTTACCATGGCGGTGAGAACACTCACCACAGTGGTCATGGTGTTACCGTGGTGGTCTGCCTGAGCGGTCACCGCTCTACCATGGTGAGACCTAGCGGTGTCCACGGTAGTGCAGTGAGCTACTGGCGGTCAGTCTGAGCGGTCACCGCTCTACCGCGGTGAGACCTAGCAGTCTCCACGGTAGCACGGTGGGACCGCTAATGACCTATCCAATGGCTACCGCCACACCACAGTAAGGGTGAATGTGACCGATGGTTGTGCGGCACAGTCAGAGACGGAGGGCTCGGATGGTCTACTGCCATACCGTGAGGCAAGTCCGATAGGGTAGCGATAGCGAGGTAGAAGGTTGGGTGAGCTCAAGCGAGCTCACCGATGTACCGCGGTTGGGTCGTGTGAGCTCGGTAGTAACGCGGTAGGATCTTGGTGAGCTCAAAGCTCGGACGACCGATCTTGACCAAGTTTGACTATCTGTCAGAAGCTGTGAACGAATGAGATGGCGACACGTGGTAGATTTTTAAGATCCGATTGGCCAAAAGTTTAATTTCCTGATTACGATAGAGTTGCATTATTAAAGTAAGTTTGACAGATATTTTTGAGACTGATTTATTGTTGCGCGGCTTGATGCATGTTGAATAAGCAGTGCACGTTATCAGAAATGGAAAGCTTGTAGGTGGATAATTTATTATCCTGATGATCGTTGATGGGTTGGACAAGCTGACAGGTAAGAACATATGTAAGATTATAAGTAATCTTGTGTGCAGTTCAATAAAGATGATGAGGGAATAGAGTGACAGGCAGAGAGTGTTCGAATTGTCCTGACTATGAACACTTTGTCTCTCAGTTCTACGAAGATGTGAACCTGTGGAGGCCGTGTGGCTGGGTTGTCCATGAGGCAGGTAGTGACAGTCAATTGAGGAGCTGAAGGGAATCTACACTGTGTGCTATGAAGGTGTTGGAACAATGTGAAGGTTTTTTATTTTTGTGTTGCTTGCCTTCTCCAGATGGACAAGATGTAATCTCCTGAAGAGCATAGCTCTGTGTTTGTATTGTAACCGTTTTTGTTACTAAATAATACAAGTGAGTTGAGTGTTTTGGAGGGTGGGGTTTTTTACCTGAAAAGGTTTTCCCCATGTAAATCTCTGTGTCCATATGTTTGTCTTTCATGTTGTTTGATTCATGCTCTTGAATCTATGCTTGTGTTGAATCTGTTATAAGTTTTGCATTTACTTCTCTTAGAGGATCAATGGGGGATTTACTGTGCCTATTTCCGCTTTATGGTATAGTTGTTTGTGTCTTTGAAGTAATAAAAATGAAAATCACTAAGGCACTGTTGTCTTAGATGTTGATCTATGATGACAGAACCAACTCCCTAGCCCCAACACTTGTCACATAGATTAATTTCTTTTCATTTGATTTTTTAGCAGTTGACCTAAAGAAAACAAATTGATTCACTCTACATTGGCTAGAATGTAGGTAGATTTGGAAATCTTAAAAGGATTAAGAACACTGTATTTATCCTAGAAACCACCACTAGAATGAAGAATTAAGAAAACTATAATTATCCTAAAAATCCTCTTAAGAGAGAGAATACAGACTATGGTATTGGAAAAAATAGACTGTGGTAGTTGCAATTGCCTACTACCTATATTATATAGAAAATTGTCATATTCAATGAGTGTACAAATGATTGGCTACAATCTGCCCCTTGTTCCATTCAATAAGACCTTGGCAATGGATATAATCTGCCCCTTCCTCCATTAATTGTATATTTTCCTCTTCTTGTCACATGGATCAATTTCTTTTCATTTGTCTTTTCTTTTTAGTTGCAAATTCCTACTATTTATATTATGTAGAAAATTCTCATATTGAATGAATGTACAAATGATTAGATACAATCTCTCTTGTTCCATTCAATAAGACCTTGGAAATGGATGTAATTGGCCCCTTGCTCCATTAGCTGCATATTTTCCTTTGCTTTTGTGCTCCTTTCGTTTTCCTTCCATATATTTAAAATATTACATACAATTATTCTCCTTAATTCTAAAAGCAGAATATGCAACATTAAATTGATCCCTCTTCCATCAATCTGAGTTTTACAAGGCCATACCATAAGGGTCAAAAATAAAAATACTCCATAAGATGGTTAAGAATGTATAACAACGTGTATTTGAGATTCCAAGAGGTTTCCCAAAGCAATGTCAACAATCAAGGAAGCACCAATGAGATATGAGATTATTTGACAAGTTTCTATATTGTTTGAGGAGCAGCAATGATGACCCATGGACATGTTTAAGATGGATATCTTGCGAAACAATAATTTTTTGGTCTTTATGATTCTTCCCTATGAGATGAAACATTGATTTTCTAGGCTCTAAAGGATTGCAAATATTGTTAAAGGCCTTTAAAGGCTATAGATTAATTCTAATATAGATTTCAACGTGCAATTGTGAATTCCTAGAGTGGTTGGGGCTATCCAAAATCTAGGACAACATTAGTACAGCCTTAGAAGGCTCTTTTAAAGGTAAACAATAGTTATAAATGTGTTTGAGGCTACCAATGTTTTAGGGTAGTGAGCTGCAATAATTTTGAGGGTTGTAAAGATGATTTCCAATATATTTATGACTGCCTCAATGTAGCAAAGTAAACAAATGAGCCTTAGAAATCCTCAAATGAATTATTTTAACCATTTGTGGCTGCCATAAAGATGAGGTAGCAAGTAAATCAAACCTTAGAAGGTTGCAAATGGTTTATTTAATGAACTTTCATGTTTTGGCTATGAATATCCTCGAGATTGACTCTCATGAATGAGGTTATCCTATGTAGTTTGAAGTGTCTCATTATCTAAACTATTCTTACTCCATAGTTTAGCTTCATTGAGAAATCCATGATTAAATATCCTTCTTGATATTACCTGCATTTTTTATTGTTGTCAAATCCCTTTCATGAATGTACATACCCTCCTTTGTTTGTCTTTTATTAATTTACCCTTAGTTTGAAAAATGCCCCTTATCCTTGAGATATTTATGCCCATACTCAAACTCAAACTGTTATTATGATATTGTTGCCCCATCAAGGCTGATATTACCTCATTAATGACTATCATATACCACTTGCATTGTGAAGTTTTTAAATCCAAATGACTTTCCTTATACCTTATTTAGATGCTCTCTAATGTCTTCATTGATCTTGTGTAATACCCCTCCATTTTGATTCTTGTTCAAGTTGTTTTATGCTATGTTTGGTTGCAATTACTTTGATACTGGATACATTTTGTTATGATGTTTTGATCGCTACTATTGAGTGACAATATTATTGTGGAATGTAGTTATCTGATTATTGTTTCACATGCATTATGGATTAATGATGTTGTAGAGTTAACATGAGATGTTATTATGAGATTTCTGGATTATGATGGAAGTGTCAGTTTCGATGAGTGTATTGGTGAAGAGGATGGTTTCGCATCACTCGCTTGCGAGCGCCCTGCGAATCCGTAATTCCTTCTTCATGGTGTGTATTATATGCTAGATATATTGTATGATGTTGTTTACTTGGTTGCAGGATTGCAGGTACATGACATCGACTCCACTTGGTTTCACAGGTTTGAGCGTGTCGATCCAACGGTTAAGTTGAACGGGAGATAGTAGCTAGGTAACATGTGTCAACTCTATGCCCTAGCCTTAGTGTGTCGTCAGTCGTGTGTGTCGAGTCATTGTCTGTCTTGTTTTAATGTTATTTATTTATGAAACATTCTTGATTTGGAAATAAATATTTAGAATAATTGCATTTAAATCATGTTGATGGTTATTTAATTTAAATAATGCAATGTGGATAAAAGTTTATACTTAAATTAATTAATTATATTTAGTTTATTTAATTAATTAAATTTGATCCAAGGGGTTGAATTTAGTTATTAAATAATTAAATTAATTAATTAAATGTGATGCAAGAGAATGAAAGGAAATAAAAGAATTAGAATTAATTTTGGAATTTAATTCCAACGTGTGAGAATTAAATTAGAAATTGTAATTAAATGTTTATTTGGGAAATTGGTTGCAACTTTGGAAATTAATTTATTATTTGAAATTTCATTTTAAATTGAAAGTGGGTTTTTGAAAAGTGAAATTGAAATTGAAATTAAAATTGAAATTGAAAGTGAAATTGAAATTGAAAATTGAAATTGAAATATCTAATTTGCATGTAATGTGAATTAGGGTTGTAAATATTGAAATTGAAATATCTAATTTGCATGTAATGTGAATTAGGGTTGAATTAAGTATTTTTGATTTATAAGAATATATGTTTTAATTTTAGGGCAAGAAAGTTTTTAGAAAAAATACATTTTTACAGCAGAGAAGAAATTTTGGAAAATTTGCACAAGGGTTTGAAGAAAGTTGGATTGTAGAATTGATTGAATGAAAGATTGTTTGCATTTGTTGGATTTTGGATTGGATTCATTGGAGAATTGAAGAAAATTCAGGAAATCTTTGGAGGAGGCTTGTATCAGAAATTCATCTCTTCCTGTAGCTTCTTGTACCAGGTTTTCCTTTTTGTGTTTTATTGTTCTTGATTGTTTTCTTTAAAATAGTAATGATTAAAGATTTGTTTGTTAAATCTGTTTTAGAAAACAAACTTGATATTAGAAGAAAAGAATTAAATAAATTTACAGCCTTTACTTGTGAAAATTCTTGAGTGAAAATTGTGAAAACCTTAGTTGAATTTAAATTATTGGGATAAATTGATTTTATTGTTATTGAAATCAAACATAGAGATTGAACAATGCTTTTAGAATGTTTTTACAAAATGAAACTTTCTGTTTATTATCAGAAAACGGATTTTAAAATCTGCAGTATAGTTATATTTTCATGGTAAAATGGTCTGATTGCGTCGCCTATAACTTCACTTTCACAAACTGGGTTTTCAAGAAATTTAAAGGGTTTTTTCATTTTAAAATTTTATTACCCTTTTCCAAAAATCGTAAATACCCAGATCGTATTTTTTGAGTTATGCTTGAATCATGAGACTGCTGTTAAATTATTTTCCCATGGCTATTCTAAAAATAAAATAATAATAAATTGATATTTATAAATACTAATATTTTATGTATTGTTATTATAATATTAAAATATTATTTAATAATATTTTATATTATAATTTATAATACTAAAGTATTATATTTATTTATATTATTTTAAATAAAATTTGTATATTAGATTAGTGGAATTAAAATTATAAATATATGGGGAAATTATTGTTTATTTTAAAATGGCATGTTAGAGTTTAATTGAAGGAGTTAAATATTTGATTTAAAGAATGCATAATTTAAAATTGAATTGTGAAATTTAAATTCATGTGTAAAAGGTCCAATTATTAATTTGACTTAATTGAAAAAATATATTTATATTTTGGAATATTGATGATAAAGGATATTTAATTTTGAATTAATCAATTTGATATTCTGCAAAGGATAGAAGATATGTTAATGATTAAATATATTAATTTATATTTAGTATATATATATTGAAGGTATATATCCATTTGAGAGAATAAATAATATTTTATATTATTTTATTTTGTTGTTTGTAAATTGGGTATTATTAATGTTCTAAAAGAAATTATTAGTATGTGTAGAAAATGTGTAGAGAAAGATGTTTTTTTTTAATAGAAGTAATTAATTGATTTAAAAAGGAAATATTTATTTTGTTAATATGATTGAAGAAAATATATTGTGATGTATATATATATCCATGAGTATTTTCAATCAGTATTTACCTTGTTTTATTTAAGTGCGTGTGATTTAGTTTTGCATGAAAAATTTAAAAGATAAGTTTTGAATGTGTAGTCAAAGAGATAAGCCAAAAGATATTTTTATACATTGATGAAATTGCATGATTTTAAATGGATAGTTGAAGAGACATAGATTCCGGATAGAAAATTGAAAAGATTGTTTGCAATAGTGTTAGTTTGCATTAGAAGTAAATTTAGGAACTATCTCTATTGAAAAAGACAAATAGTTATTATGTTTTATTTTCATAGAACAAATTAATCATTGGGATTGGAATATTAAAGAATCTATATAATTGAGTTTATTAATATATATATTTGGTGTATATATAATATGGAGCATGTAAAATATGTTAACGGTAAATTCATTATCGTATTTCATTTTTATAAGATGTATGCAATGTATTATTAATAGAGATTTGAAAATGGATTGATTAGTGTATATGGAAAATGGATAGAGAAACAATATGTTATTATATTAAAGTTATTAAATGTTTTAAATAGAAAATTGAATGAGATGTAAGATTTGGTTAAGAAATGGAAAGAGTTACTTGCATGGATTTGTGTCGATTCAAAAGTAAATTAAGAAGTGTTATTGATGAGACAATCAATTATGTTATTTATTAATTTCTATTTAGATTAATTGAATCATTGTGATTGGATTATAAAAGAGGTATGGATTTAGTATATCCAAAAGTAGTATCTTTCTCATGATTATTTTAAAGGATTTAATTCTTTGTATTCAGTAAAGGGAAGTAAGTTTAATTGTTTTAGATTTTCAATAATGAAAAGGGAAATAGGGGTTATGATTATTTTAGATGATCTAGTTATCATGTCTTTGACTTTGTCAACACTACCTATTGAATGAGTATGGATTTAGGAAATCCAAATATTAGATTTGATTGATGACTTGAATGTTTTTGTTGCTGTGTCATCAAGTTGCATTGTTGGTTTTGGGATTTAGTATTAGTCCTAAATTATAAGTCTTCCAGAAGAACTTAGAGGATAAGAGTTGTTGAATCTTTGTGCCATCCATTTGTTTTCCCTTGGGTAGTGCATGGTGTCTTATCAATTTTACCCGGTTTTCACGAACGGGAATGTTTGCACCTCCTTGGTTTAGGAGCGGATTATGGGATCCGTGTCTCCTTGTATAGAGTGACATTGTTATGTGGTTTCATCTTGTTGCCTCCTGTGAAAGGAGTGGACTATGTGTTGTTGCCTTCAAGATGTTTGGAGTGAGATATTTTGTACCTCCTATGAAAGGAGTGGACTATGTGATTGTTGCCTCCAAGATGTTTGGAGTGAGTTCTATTATTTGTATCCTACTTGTGTTGGAGTGGATTATGATGCCTAGTTGGTATGCACTTATGGTTCCCTTGGTGGATTGTTTGGATGTGTGTTGTCGAATAGAAGAGTGGCTTCTGTTAGGCACCAGAGCCCAAAGAGGTAAACTGGATAACCTTCAGGAGTGATTTAAACAGGTGATAATTAAAATAATGTACTTAGAAGATTAGGACTAACTTTTCACATTAATCAAGATAATTTAATCCTCACTCATAGACACAAGGGTTTGTTTAGACTTGGGATGAGTGAGAAGGCCTGGAATGGCAAGATCAACTATCTAGTTCTTGCGAGAGGTAGTTGATTCCGCATGAGTGAGTATGAGTGCCGGGATTCGGTTGAGGCCACCAGGATTACTTGTGCCGGAGCCTATGAAGAATGCCCAGAGGAGATCTCATGACAAACCTTGCGATGACACTCTATCTATGACAACTGTTGTTAATTATTTTATGTGTATGGTTATTTGAACATACTTGATCTACTTTATGTCTGGAAGCAATGTGACCTATGTCAGTGATGTTGGAGTTGTACTTGTATTGTACTTGATGTGTACATGTATGGTATTTGATTTGTACTTGTATTGTACTAGTTTTGTACGTGCATTGTATTTGATTCGTACTTGCATGGTGAATGAGTTGTATTTGATTCGTACTTGTATAGTGAATGAGTTGTACTTGTTAATTCATTTGGTTGGTTATAACAGTATGAGTCAGTATGAGTCTGCCTTTGGTTAGTGGTTGTAGATCTTAGTCCATGTTACTTTGTTACTATCTCCTAGCATGGGGGGTGGGCCTTCGGGTACCACATTGGTTGGGTGGAACATGCACCAAAACTGTTGGGTCCCCATCTATCTTCAGTACTTGGTGGCGAGATATCCAGATGGACAGCTCGCGGTTCTTGTTGTATTATCTTGCATTGTAATATTTTAATTTGTATAAGTTATTTTATCCCTCTTATGATTATGAGGTGGAGTTATGTAATTGTAATCTTTTGTACTATTGCCTCATTCTGGGAATGAGTGATGTATCTATTGGATTAAGATAATGTTTATGAGATTGTATCTTGGTTGATTATCTTATTATGTTATGTGATATTCTTATGATGTATGATGGTTATTTCATAAAGTTCATAAGGCTATGGTTATATGTAATATGTATGTGTGGGTTTAGGTAATCCTAACCTTGTAACCTTAGAGGTTGTTGTTAACTAGTAAGTGAATGTGTATGTTAAATGCACTTTATAAATAAAAAATTGGTTCACTTATGATATTAATTGCAACTTCCTTTAAGGTTACTTGGCGGGGCATTACATCTTGTGCATGTTCATTTTCATATGAATGGTTCTTTACCTAAGACTATCATAGGTCTACTCCTATCATCTTCTTGGTGAATAATGCATTGCCCTTCTTCATGGTGGTTGTCCTTAACATTATGTTCACTTGATAAGTAGGAGGTATTTTCCATAGCATGTCAAATTATGATATTTCTATCAAGATTCAACTGTGTAGTTTTTACGAGTCAAACTCATTGACCCATGTTTTTACTCATGAAACATGGGTCAATGAGTTTGACTCGTAAAAACTACATGGTTGAATCCTAATAGCAATATCATAATTATGTTAACTGTTCTTTATAAGCTTCTCTAGAAGTTAATTGCATTGTTTGAAACCTCCTTCATTGCATTCTTGTTGTTGTTTCTCTCCTATTCTCACTATGACCATATAGATGGCTTCTTGATCGCATAACCTTCATATTGATATTGTTGTCCTTTCTTGGATTAAAGGTTATTGTCCTTTTACTACTATCCTCTCAAACTTGATGGTGTCCCTTCTTGGAAAGGCTGCCCCTTAGACTATATTACTGTCATAAGGCTATGTAATCTGACCTCTCAAACTTGTTGTTGTCCCTAATCTTGTTGTTAATAAATTACTTCATGTTGCCCTTTCATTGTTATGAATAAATTTTCTACTTCTTTCTCTCAAATACTTCCAAACTATCTATATTACTTCCATTTGTAGACTTGGTATTTGGTTAGGGTTTTCAAAAGTCATTTCAACTCTTTACAATCACACTCAAAGAAAACAATTATCTTGGTGTCAATTTGAAGTTTTTAGATGGAATTTGATTATATGAGGTCATATTTGTCATGTTTGTATAGTTCAATTTTTTATCAAGAGTATTTTTGTTTAAATTTAAAGTTGTGTGCATGTCACCTTCTCACATAGATCAATTGCAATCACTTTGATTTGATTTTGATATTTTTGTATTAGTGAGCATTACTTTCTTTTCTTTTTTTTTTGTTTGTGAACATGTAGCATTGAACATCATGCCAAGGAAATGCGCAAAGCCTCTAACACCGGATGAATGCGAAACAAAAATTGCAAGGAAAAAAAAAAATGTAGTTTATTACCAAAAGATCTATAGCGCATATCTACAAAGAGTTATATTTTCCTATATTTTAGGGTGCCACATGTGTGAAATAAGAAAATGTATAAGGGGATTAACCTTTGGGGAAATAAACTAGTGATGCATCTTTAGTTGCATGTGTAACCCATTTTAATTATTTTATAAAAGAGATATTTAGAATTATAAGACCAATATAAGTTAATGTGAGGGGCATTTAGTGATAAATAATTAGGATATCATTGCATATAGGGTGTGGCTAAGCAATATGACCTAGTATGTTCTTTCATTTATATTAATTATCTTGTCAAGATCTATAAGAATACCCTCCGTGTTCTTATAGATCCAAAAGTGTAGGCTTTAGTTTCATGCTCATGTTAGTTGTCCCACAACTATTAGTAGACTAATGATGAGCCTAGTCATTTTAATAGGGATAAACTCATGTTCCTTAGTTTTGGATTGCAAGTACATTCTTTAAAGTTATATTAAACAATTTGAATCACCAACACACGTATAGAGTTTCTTTGAAGCTATGAATGGTAACTAGGAGCTTGACAATGCTTGAGCATGTGTAAAAAGAACTCTTTCTATGGTTAAACTAGTTTCTTTTGGATATAGTGAGATTTAGAGATCTATGTGTAATTATAGATTGGTGAAATGAAATATTAACTAGATTTTCTTCTAAATACTCTAAATTTGAGTTGTTATTTTACTTAGTGGAAGAAGAAAACCTATCACTGCAACAAGATTGTGACATAGTTTGTTGATTGAAAAATGATACTCATTTAAAATTTCATATGATTGAAAATGGGCTATGTGGAGTAATAGTCTTACATGCTTTTGTTAGTTTTGTATTATAAACTTGTGGGAAGCATGTGAAAATATAAAATGGGTTGAAGAATGGCATAATAGGCCCTTAAAACCTATTCAAACACATCAACATGTGACATAATTTGAAGAGAATAACCAAAATTTGGCAAGTTAGATAACTTTTGTAATCTTCTAGACATTGCACAACAAGGTGAATTAATTTAAATGTATTTCATTTAGCGATTAATTGCATACATGTCTATTACATTAAATTATCACCTCCCCATGTGCATTTTTTATCCTTTTGTGCAATACATGTATATGTTTTTTTCACACCTAAGGTTAAGGAAGATCTAAAATGAAGTATTCTTTGGGGCAATGTTTTGAGACAGAACATAAATCTCTAGATGATACCTTAGATGGTAATAAGTTTGATCCTCTAATGAGTTCTATGGTTTTTTTTGGTACTTTTACTATGAAATCATATGAGAAGGAAGAATGACTTGTCTACATTTGAAGATTATGAGACATAAGAGAATTGTGCACTACTCACATTTTATTGTGGCAAAAAATGTACAATTAATGACATATCAAGATAAACATATTTTGAAAGATTTATAAGAATCTTTTATAGATGAACACAAATTAATTATATATATGTTAAAAAAAACAAAAGATACTTATAATTTAATTCTTAATATTTATTTTTTTATAGTACACTAGACTTTCCCTTCTATTTTTTTTAACTCTTTCTAATGTATCTCATTATAAGTATGAACTAGAAATAATGGATGTGGGAAATATGGGGAATATAGAATGATTGATTCTAGATAAAAATAATAATTTTAAAATTAAGTAGTATTTCAATATACTCACCCACTTAATTCACTATCGTCATAAAGTTCTGTAATTCGTTTCAGATCATAAAAACATTTTATTTGTGATAAAAACTTTTCTTTTGAATGTTAAGAGAAGCTGCAGCAAAACGGTTCGCTTGATAACTTAACACTTCATGTTCCAGTATATGGAGATGCGGGGTATCGATCCCCATACCTCTCGCATGCTAAGCGAGCATTCTACCATCTGAGCTACATCCCCGTCATGTACGATATGTTCTGACTTTTATTATCTAAATATCAATTAATTGAGTTTAATCCCCATCGACTTTTACCATAGTAAAAAAAAAATATTTTAGCATCATGTGCTATTTGTAAATTTAGATTCATTAAAAGTGAAACGCATCAATTGAAATAAATATATTAAAAATTAGGACACTAAGGGAGGCATGTATTGGTACAAAAGAAAAGAGCATTACCAGTGTTTAAGCTCTTGAAAATATTCATAGAATTCAACAAATATGAGAAAGCCTAATTCTAGTAGTGTATACTAAATTTTGATTAACTTTAGTGGGCAGCCATTCTATTAAAATAAAAATTAATGTATAAGTCACTATGGAAAAATATTGGATAAAGTTTTGAAGTTGGTTTCGACCATAATTATTCTCGTAAGTAGGTAAAGGTGTAAATAAATTTAGGTATATGTAAGTTTTTGGTGATTTATGTATATGGTGGTAAAATTTGACAATTTACAATGGATTGGAACATAGTTTCAAAATAGTTTCGAAATTGTAGTAGTATTAATTATTGTTTAGATTTCAGTGTATGGATATTAATGGTAAAATTTAGTAATTATTCATGGGATGGATCGTGGTTGGATAAAAATGGCTAGGTAGATTTTGAAAAGTTTTGATGATTATCTACTATAATATTATAGTTGAATTGATAAAAACAACTTAATAGATTTGGTGATTGATTACAAATAAGATCATAGCTAACTCTAAGATTATTGGTATTATGCTTATTGAATGTACGTAAAATAGAAATGGAACCAACATTAATGGCAAGGTTGTGAACTAGTTGAAGTGCATCAAGTGTTTCTTATGGTATAAATTATATTTTTTAACATTGTTGTAGATATACATATATTTATGATGTGGATTCAATGTATTTATCTCTCCATTATTTGGATTGGAGTAATTATAAGATCATTTAATGCTTGATTGTTTACAATTATGATTATAGTTGATTTTAAGATGACTAGGAGATTTTGATGATTAACAATTCACCAGATCATAATGAATTCTATTATGTTTGGGATCATGATGAATTATCTTGGGTTAAATTGTATATGGATTCAATGTGGAACTTACGACATTTAGGTTATTAACCATTGGTGGGTTAATCAATGGATTCACTTTTTTTTGCATTATTAATCTAAAGATATTTCTTGCATGATGAATTTGACGTTATAAACTATATATTGACCTCATTTTGGATTGGTTTCAACATTACTTATGGTCTAAAATATGTGATCAATGCATATTTTGATATGACTTATGTGGTTGAACAACATTTTTGGATTATAATTTGGATTGGGAAAGTTATAATTAGAGGATTATATTTTGGTATAATATTTTTCTCCATTATGAACCATTATTCTTTGGAGGAAGAAGAGGGATTTTTTGGGGTAATTAGTTCATATAGTGGATCTCATTGCCCTTAGTCTTCAATAATAGTGATTTAGAAAGGATAATAAACATAGGAATGGCAAGTATCACTTTGTTCTATGAGGTTTAAATTGAGGATAAATTTGAATTTTTATTTTTTTTTTGATAAATTTGACTCTACAATACCTATAACTTTGATCTCTATCTTCTCATACAATTGACATCTAAAGTTAACATAGTGAATAGGGGGTTATCACTTCACAAAATTAGTGGGAAAGAATTTAAATTTGGTTTCAACAAAAGTAATTATTTTAACTCTAGATAAAGGGGTTAATTCATGGTTTCATTTTAACCTTTACTCTATAGCTTCTTATTCCAAAACTACCTATGAAGGGTGGGATTTTTCTCCACCATGACCCCCACTAACATGAGAAAAATGGGTTGTTTGTATTTATCAAATTATATAAAATTATATTGAGGGAACCAATAATTTTTAGCATTCCCTCCTAGTGAATGAAGTAATTTTAGGTGTATGGGAATGTACTAAAGGTTGATCACACTATGGAGGCTTAGGTGCAACATGTGCATCAAGTCTAGATTATGATATATCACAACCAACACTCTATAATAATCTCATATCAATAATTGGGTTCCAAACCATATCACACTTGATCCATAACATTTTTAGAAAATACAAAGGTGCCTCAATATTTTTTGAGTGGTTTATGGTCAAAGACCATTCACCAAAACTATTATAAAATATTAAAAAACAACTCATGTCTACCCATTTAATTAAAAATTTGGTTGAAATATAAATAGATTGGTTGGTTGTAGGATTGATGAAATAAAGTGCGAAAGTATATTTTGTTATATGTAGGTAATTTATTTCTTTATATAGCAACCCATCAACATAAAAAAAAAAAACTCCTCTCTTCCCTCCACACATGAAATCTATCACATTTAGAATCAATATTTTCAAAAAAAAACTATAACAACTTATTTTGAATTAGTAAATCTATGAAAATGAGGAGTATGAGGATACTTTATCATTTCAATTTATCATGTTGAAATATTTTCTATGATCTTGAATCTTAATCTTTGTTTATTTTCTTGAGGTGGGTTTGGAGGTTAGTTTTCTAATCCATATGAGTTCATTTTAATGGATAATTTTTATTGGGGGCTCAAAACTATATTTTTAAGTTGGTTTTAAATGAGCTCATATTCATTAGGTTCCATTTGAGATACTTTTACAACATAAATAAATATTTTTTTGGTTTAAAAAAACTCTACCTAAACCCTTTATTTAGAAAAATAAATAAAAGGATAATTAAAATCATTGATAAATGTGCATGCCTAGAGTTTTTGGAATGTTTGTAGGCATGGAGGGTGAATGCAAGTTCAAATATATAATAAAATAGATGCTTTGTTGTGTACAATACTAGGATATTAATTCCTTGGCTTGGAATGGTTGCTACTATGGGAAAAAATATAAATTTTATTTTTTAAGAATGACTATTATTTTTACTTAAATAGATATAAACAATCGAATCAAGAAATATCTATTAAAAAATGTTCTCCCATTTTTTTTTGTTTATTTTCCACCTCTACATGTCTAATTTAATTGGGGAAAGCTAAGAGGTAAGTAATTTAGTAGGAACCTCACATGATGATTGAGCATAATTCATGGTGCTAGTTTAAGGAATGTAAAATGGTGTTGTAAAGCTACAAAAGGGAATAATTATGGATGATAGCATGGGTGAAGGAAATCAATTTCATAAAAAAATGTACCTATACCTATCAAATATATGCATGAATGTATATCTCATCATTTAGAGAAATACATAAAATATTTATTATTTTTTTTTAAAATATACATTGTGTTTTTTAATGAAAAGTTAAAAACACATTACAATTTTCAACATGTGATTATATAAATAAGTCACGATTTGAATCCATTAACTACATTTTATTAGTGCATGCACTAACCAACTATGAGAATACATGGGATATGATGCTCCTAACTATTGTGACTCACATTTATTTGAAATTAAATAAAATTCTAACCATTTTTACCAATCATTGATGGAATGGATATATACATGATGATCATACATATGTATTTAAAGCATATAAGTATATTTTGTATGACTCTTATCTTTTAAAATAATGTGTTTTGTATAAAACATTGATATTGAGACAAGGAATTAGTAAGAAATAATTAGTTTGACAATAAAATTTTGGAGAATGTATAATGAACAAGAAGAAGGTCAAAAATAAGGTTATTAACTTACCATAAGCAATGTAGGAAGTTATACCTAGAATCAAGTTAAGAAGCAGACACAAGAATACATGAATCTTTGGACTTGATCCAAGGAAAAAGGAATGATACAAGTACCAAGAAGTATTATGGAGAGAATTGGACCAAGAAATCAATTTCTTGATGAAATTATCCTATTAAATGATACAAGGTGTCTTCTAATTATCATGGTTATGAATTTATGCTTAGGTAGGGTAGACCTGAAATTCCTTTTGTTCTAGTTTAAAGATGTATTAGGTATGGGGTTAGCTACTAGAAAAGAAAACATAATATGGAGTGTGTATGAATACACAACATAAAAGTAGCTCCCACCAAATCTAAAGTTATTTGATCGTTATCTATCCATATTTTAAAATGAGTTTAACTATTATTGTTATTTGAAATGGATTTAGAGGACTTTTGGGTTATGATCTTCTTTACTATGAAAACCTCCTAGACCCAAAACCTTACTCAATTATGTTAAGACAATTCTAATTCTATATTAAGTATTCTTATCCTTGAATTTTGGTGAGTTGTTCCAAAAAGGATTCACCATGTTATATGTTAAAGTTATATTTTTTATGTCCATGATAACTTTCCACCTAAACTGTCACCTCATATTTCTATCTATATGAGTGTCTTTAATTCACATACAAATTTTGTAACCAATGAGAAGAACTATGAATTTTGGAGCATCAAAATTAAGACTCTATTTATATCTCATCATGTGTGGGAATTTATTAAAAATAGGTTTCTTGAACCAAATAACTAGGCAACATATAATGCATTGACATAGGTAGAGAAATAGAAAGAAGGATGCAAAATCCTTATTCTTCATTCAATAGGCCATGGACAAATCCGTCTTCCCCAAAGTTTGCAAGAACCAAATCTAAAAAAGAATGAAATATATTACAAGAAACATGTCAAGATACAAGGTTAAAATAACTAAGTTGCAAATGATTAGGAGAAATTTTAAAAATTTAAATTTAAAATATTTAAATTCTATAGATGTATTTTTCACCCATGCAATACATGTAAATCAAATCAAATCTTGTGGTGAGGAACTAAGGTCAAAGGGTGGTAGAAAAATTCTTAAAATCGTGACTATGTTTAACTATTTTGAAATGGAAATAGAAGAGTCAAAATACTTGATATAGTTATATTTTGATGAGATGATGATATTTGTACAAACCCATGACAAAAGGCTAAATAGAACGACTAGTTCTACCTTGAACATGTTTTTAGATTAAATTAATCAGTTAACATCAATAAATGAAGATGGATATAAACCTTTAATACATATATAGGAAGATATTTGTCAAGAGGTAATGACACCACTCAACTAACAATGCCAAAAACTAGTCAATGTTATTGATTACACTTACAACTTAGTGGTGGGAGGTTGTGTTGTTAAAATCAGCTCACATAACCTTAAGGAAAATAGAATGATGTTTGATGCAAGGAATCCTAAATCTATTCAACCTAACCACTATGTATTGTTACTCAAAATAAAAACAATTATGCATACACATGCATACAAGCATTGCAAGGATATAAAGGTCTACATGTAAACCACTCACATACATATATCAACACTAAATTTTAAGTAAGAAATACATAAGGAATAAAAACCCCAAATCACACATACATCAACGTAATAAGAGAATCCTACCTTAAACAATTCATTATTTATTTCATTAACTAGATATACCCTTCAATTACATGTATATTGACTAGGAAAATATAGAGTATTAGTAAGAGCATAACTAACTTTCTCTATTTTATCTTTGGTGTTCCCTTATTCCTTGTAGTCCTACATAAAATGCCATAACATTATAGCTTGTGGTGATCCACCTTTGGTCTTTATCCCTCTTTGATTCTCCAACTTCACTTAAAACCCTTCTTAATCACTTTCATGTTGGATCCTTATTTATTAGCATGTGGGGAAAAACCAAACTTTTACAAAATCGATAGCCTCCTTCCTCTTTGTTTATTTGAACTTTCAATCTCTAACTTTTTTTTGCACTTTTTTTTATCATACTACATTATTCCCTCTCTTTTGGTAACTTCTACTTCAAAACCACTCCCCAATTAGGTGTTTTACTTGCTTTCTAATTTTGGGCATGAAAATTATTTCCATAAATTTTAAAAACAATTAAATCAAACTTAAAATCCCACCCAAATTCATTCTCAAATCCATCTTCATTTATTATTTTTCATAAATTTAGTTGGGATGTGTTGGTCAAGTAGTTTTTTCATCCTAAGAATTCAAAAGAATTTTGATTTAAAAATAAAATAAAAGAGGTAACAAAAGTAAAAAAAAAATGAACATTATTGGGTAATTTAAATATAACTCCCTTGCATTAAAATCCCAAGGTAATAAAAATTTGAGCCCCTTTATCATCCAACATTATATGATTAAATAACTCTTATACTATGTTGCTTCAAGTGAACTTGTAATTAAATATATTTCATCATTTCTTCCACTTATATGTCTTTCACACAAGCCACCTACCCTCTTCATTTTGCTTCCTAATGTGCAACTAAACCTCCTTCATATAAGTTGTAAGTGAATTTCGAACAAGCCAACTACTTCTACATTTCTTCCACTTATATGTCTTTCGCACAAGCCAACAACTCAATTTATCTTTTTGTAGTAGTACTTTCACCAAGAATTATAGCCTCATAAATTTTTTATAGGGACACTTTTCTTTTCTTTAACTCTAGTTTTTTCTTCTTCTTTGTACATTTCTCCCTTGCATATTCATTTAGTATTATGTATAGCATCTCTTGATCCTTGGGTGCAAATTTATTTTATAGACTCATTATGTATGAATAAAAACTCCAACAACCTATCTATTAGTTTCCTCTCACCAATATATCCATCTACCTCAATTAGTATTACCCATTTCTCGTCACCAATATCTACTATGGTACAATTCCTATTGATTTCATATAAGTTGGGTACCCTTTTTTCTAGTTTTTACCTCTTAAATTTTTTTATCATCTCATGGTACTCCTCATAGTCTTCTTCCTCTAATAAATTTTCCACACTAGAGGATTGATCGTTATCATAATCTATTGTACCTACTTAGAGTATCTTTCTACTATCACACACTAATCCAATGTGCAAAATTTTAGAGACACTAATCTCAACATATACATCAATACATTTAGTTCCCTTTGCCACATATACTCACAAAATCTCAAAAGTTATAGTATTATTGCTAGAAATCTCACATTTAGTTTGTTCTACTAAAACTACTTGTATCTCCTTGGTGATCATTTATACAACACAGGCACCCCCATATTGGATTTATCTCAAGAATCTATTGTCTACCAACAATAACCTTCTTGATTTATTTCTTAACTCCTCTTTGATAGTCACCAACAAAACTAGGGTATTCCTTCTCCCATTCTTCAACAAGGAATACATGTCCATTCTACCATCATGGATATCTCTTTGGTCGTATTATCACAACCTTCCCAAAATTATTTGGAACACATCATTGTCATTACATTCCACCACACCTTGTCTTCATAAGTGTTGATCTAAACATTCACTAAACATTATTGGCTCACCAATATTGATGATATATTTGTAAATAAGAAACTTGGTATAGAATACAATATAATACCCTTCTCAACCACAACTTATTTACCATTTCAGAAGAAACTAAATTATTTATGATACCACTATCAATTACAAATTTGCAACACTTCCCTCTTACCTTGCACATGGTCCTAAATAGGATCCTTTACTACATGGGCTCATCCTTAATTATGTATTTCAACATCATACTATTCACCATGAGTTCCTCTTCATTCTTTTATTCCTCTGTGTATTTTGATAAAGTATTATTGCTTGTATTTTCCTAAGTAGCATGACTTTGGGATTCACTTTATCTACCAATATATTGTTACATTTATTTATATTAAATCACTACATGCCTTGCTTCTACACACTTGTAGCATTCTCCCATGAAACCTCTACTTCCCATTTGATTGAATCTACCTTCTTTGCTTGTTGAGTGTACTTTCTCTCATGCTTTCATTGTTGTTTTATTATTGAAAGTAGTGTTATACCCTTCATATTATATTGGTTTTCTATATTTTATCTTCATCAACTTTAGTAGGTTATCTTTCTCAAGCAAGTCATCTTTTATAAATAGTTAAACATTACATTATCTCCTTGATATTTTCTCCTTGGCCTTTAATACATATTAGCAAGCCTAGAATTAATAGTGTGTAGTCTTATCATACTTAAATAATCTTGTATGTTCAACATTATGTCGTTAACATACCATGCTACCTCCTTATACCCCAACTCTTAGTGACTTGACCTAATAGATATTTAATGTGTGGGCTCCTTCTTTCTTGGAACTTGTGTGGATAAAACCTTTTTTAAAAGGATGTCACATTTCTAGGAAATTTAAATGTGATGACCTTATGTCAAGAGGAGGAAGAACAAGAACATTTCATGAGGGTAGAAGACCAACTACAAACAAACTTTTATACTACAAGTGGAAGAGGTAGATGTAGCATTCATAGTTTCTCTCATGGTTAGAGGTATCATAAATCCCAAATTCAATTAAATTACTACAAAAATCTGGAAACTATGTGAATGAGTGTAGGAAGAACATTTTGATATGAGAAAACAAAATGTAAAATTTTGTAGAGAAAATTAGACAAAATAAAAATAGTGGTTTTGTGTTTATTACATGCAATATTTCTAAAAATAAAACACAAGATGTATGGTTGATAGATAGTGGATGAAGTAATCTTAGCACTACATGTAGAAACTTATTTTTAAACATGGATGAATCTATAAAATCATAGTAACATTATAAAATAATAACAAAAAGGAAATATGGGTAAAGGAACAATAAACAATAAAACCTAGCAAAGTGAAAATAAATGCATTCCAAATGTGTATTATGTTCATAGACTCAAACACAACACAATGAATATTGGTCAACTTGTATAGAAGGGATATATAGTTAATTTTAAACATGGAGTATATGTGATTATGGATAAACATCCAAGTAATAAACTTGTTATAAAATATAAGCAATAAATAATAGAATATTTCTCTTGATAACTTGACATGAATTATCAACTTCATATGACCAAGTTATCATTATGTAACAATTTACCTTTAGCTACATTTAAAGTTGACATAAAACACCAATCTTGAATTTGGAACTTGAGGTCTGGACACTTAAGTTATATTGGTATGAATTTATTACACAAGAAGAACATGATAAATTACTTTCCACTAATAAAACAACCACATATAACTTGTGAAGGTTACATTCTACAGAAGCAACATAGAAAATATTTCCCTATAGAAAATTCATATTGACTAACGCTCCTATCGAGATTGTACACTCAAATCTATACATTGGAAGTATGAAAATACATTCTATTGGTGGCATCCTATATTTCCTAACCTTTATCGACGATTTTAGTGAAAAGATAGTTTTATCTTTTTAAATATGAAAAATATTTTTTTGGTATATTCAAAAAGTTTAAAGTCATGATTGCAAATAAAAAGTGGTCATTTTATAAAAAAAAATTAGAACAAAAAATGAGGATAATATGTGCCAAATACTTTTTTAATTTCTTACAAGACACATGGAATTAAGAAACAATTTACTACTAGATATATTGTAAAAAGATAGTCACAAAGGGGAATAATATGACAATCATGGAAATTTCTAGAATAATGTTTTGATTAAGCGAAAAAATGGGTTTTTAAGAGACCTAAAACCCTTTACAAAAGATAAAACAAAATGTTGCTAAAAATATGGGCCATAGAGCACCAACAACAAACCAACAAAAAAGAAACTAAGGCAAAAAGAGTGTTGAACAAGAGAAACAATAGTGAACCAACAACAGTTCTCAGCAGCAAAAAAGTAGAAAAATAACAGATGACCACCTATAGACCAGCAGAGAAAAAACAACAAAGCTACCACTAGTTCATGTTGCTTAAGGTGTTGGCCACCTCAAGCTTCTGGCTCTTGTGCAGGTCAATCATTTCCAACAACTCCTTTTTCTCGACTTCGAAAGATATTTTCCAATCAGCTAACCCTTTTGAAGTAGGGCCTTTAGTGTCATCTTTCACACCCTTCTTTCCTTTTCCTTTAGTCATATGCTCCTTCTCCATAAGCTCAGAGAAGTACAATTGGTCCTCTCTTAAATCACTGATCTTTTTAAACAGACCTCCAGGGAGTCTGTGCTATTTTTCACGGAGATATAACACACTTGCAACAACTTTTGGATGTCTACATTGGTGCCCATAATTTTTTCTTCCAACCCATCCAACCATTCATCACATCGAGATTTGAAATCCTGTAGTGAACCTTCAATGTCCACAATCCTGTCAATAAGAATGTTTGAAACAAAAAAAATTAGCACATTCTTCAGGTTCTCCTTCAAACCCCTAATTTTAATATTCACTTTATTGAACTCCTGAAGAGTCCACTTAGCTAGTTTAAAAGTACCTGTGGCCCCAACCCTAGCCATATCCAGTAGCTGAAACATTGAGGGAGATTCATCATTTAAATAAGAAAAATCCTTGGAGAGGGGGTCTACCTCCAGGGGCTCTACCTTAGTGTTCATCCTCTCAGGGTCATCTTGACCTTGACCCTTAGTATCATCCTGTATTGCATCATTAATTAAGTTCTGGGACGGAGAGTCCTCAATATTCCCCATGTTATCACCAATAGCCTTCTCCTCATCTGACACCTTGGCATCCTTTGTCAGAACATTAGAAACTTGGTTATTTAACTTAGCAATCTAAATGGGCAATCTCCTTGACTGGTCCTTAGCCTCTGAGTCAGGTACGTTCTCCTACAACCCTCCTTACCACCAACATCAGTCTTACCTTGGCCAATAACCAACTCCACCTTCCTAGGAGATGAATCTTCTAACCCCACCTCCATATCCTCATTGTTAGAGAAAATGATGCGATTAGGTGCATGACTACTTTTAGGATAACTCTTCTTCCTCTTTTTGGAAGAGGTGGCCTCGTGAGATTGAGGACCCACCTCCTCCTCTTCATCCCATTCATCATCTTCATCATTGTTGGTATCCTAGCTAGAGGAATCTGACCCATCACTCAGAGTCTTTTCCTTACCCAAAATGGCAAGGGCGGGGATGAGAGACTTGACATGCTCCATAATAAGAAGAATGAGACCCTCATGGAGGACCGAGGGACCTTTCTATTTTTTAAATGGGCATACACCAAAATTTCCCTAGACAAAAGCAAGAAAAAGGGAAAGAAACATACAACCCATGTCAGAAGTGATTTAGGAGAGTGAAGTGGTGACCTAGAAATGTAGTAAAAGGTTCCTTCCAACATCACATACCGAATTATTACCTCATCCACCTCCACCCAAATTTTCTTAAGCAACTTGCACTCATATCCCTAGCTCTCCATTTTCACCAACTTCTTCTACTCATCATCCTTAAAGAACTGAGCCATCACATCCTCATTACTTTTCTTGTCCTTAAAAAAATTGCGGCCTACCATCGACATCCCCGTCATAGAAACAATAAACTCCTCGTTCACCTCCACTTCTAGACCCTTTATTTGAAGCTTCCTATTATGCCAGCAAGAAACAAATTATATTAACACATTTGAGTTGTGCCCATAAAGATGTTCGAGGAATGGCGTAAAGTTTATGTGGTGCAAAATCTTCCATAGTTTTTTCTTCTTCCTCAAGCCCGCGAAAGTGTACAACTCTATTATGCTTCTGTCACCACCCATTTTAGTAGACACCAGATGAAAAAAACCCTTGCGATTTTTTTTAGGAAAAAAGCTAGCTATCTAGTAAAGACCCACAATACATGTGAGTCAGACCAAAGTACTAAGGCTTAAATGCCTCCATCGCCGAAATTCATCCCACTCCATCATTTCGCATTAAACTCCTAGCTCTCTTGGCAATGATCAATCCCTCCTCCCACATCTAGGATTCATTATATCTAACAACCTCATTGGCAAAACAAATTGCCAAAGAGTTTCCCTCTCAAAAAATGTGTGATACGCGAGTCTCATCAAACACACTTAACATCATTATACTATCTTTAATTAGATGCTCCGCATTCTAGCTCAGCACATGGGTGCCACGTAGGTAATTAACAATGTTTAAGGAGTCACCTTCGACCCATAATTTGTAATACCCTATGTCCATAGAAAATTTTATACTTGTATACGTAGCTTCCGCCTCGGCACGGTGATTGGTTTGAATTCAATGTCTAGAATAATGTTAAATTCTAATCTTTTAAAAAATGAATATTGGATAAAATTTATAGCTTGTGTTATTTATAATTTAAATTGGTACACCACAAAAGTGTAAGAGACAAGGTACCTCAAGAGGCATGGAGTGAAAAGAAGCATAGTGTCTCTCATTCAAGAGTCTTTGGTTGTGTAGCTTATTCTCATGTACAATAGGAAAAAATGAATGAATTAGATGATAAGACAAAACTTAGATACATTTTTGTTGGATATAATAAATAAATAAAATACTTATACATTGTACAATCCAATCACAAAAATGTAGATTTCATTAAAGAAGAATCACATGAGATGGAAGCGTTGAAGAAATAGAAAGTATCAATCCCACAATAATTCCAAATAAAATAGAATCATCAAATGGAAATATGATGTCAAGTTGTCATTTTTCTCCACAAGCTACAAAAACACCTTCTTCAACTAGAATTCCTATTCCTCAAATTATTGTCATGGCAATGCCTTCCAATGCACCCAAAACCTAAAGTCCCTCAACACATGACCCAAATAAAACCTCTAGAGTTATTTTACCATATTATTTACGTGAAGCATCAAGTCATGTAGGTATCTTACCTCATTCATGGTATTTTGTTAGCAACACTTCATCTCAACCTCTAGCATCAATATTAAGTCCTTGAAAGACAATAAGTTTGAGGGAGATTTATGATAGAATATAAGGTGATGAAAATATTGATTTATTCTCTATTTTTTCATCATTTTCTCAAGTTGATCCTATATGTTTAGAAGAATAAATTGAAAATTAAATCTGAGTGAAGTCCATGGATGAGAAAATTGATTCTATTGAGAGGATTTGAACCTAGGAGCTTGTAAATATTCCATAAGGAAAGGTTACAATAGGTATGAATTAGGACTATAAGAAAAAAACATTGTAGAAGGTTTTTTGAAAATATAAGGCAAGGTTGGTGTTGATGGTTAAAATGACACAAACAACATTAAAATAGAATATTTCTACTCTATTTCTCTTGAAAAAGAAAGACAACATGTAGTAGCCTAACTCCCAAGGTCCTAGTAGTTGGTTCTCAACTGTCTGATGTCACTCAATTGGTTCATGCAACTATAATATTCAAGGGGCCTGTGCTGGTAACAAAGGATTCAAGCTATAACTCTTTTTATCGAAATAGTTTCTGTAAATCAATGGGTTTTAAATAAAAGAAAAAGATAGAACAAAGGGGTAAACCAGTAAATATCAACCAAATTTATCTAGTATCTAGACATATACCTTCAACAATGAATGTTTCCTAACAGATCATAAAAACCATAAGATGATACAGTCTGTAGCATAATCTATACCACTGCATACATTTTAGGTGCTTAATTAACTTCGCAATTACTCTTCACAAATATTTCAAGGATTTTCAAAACAACACACATTCATTCATCATCAAAATTATAGATCAACAGACTTTTTAATAACTTCAACTCAATGACAATCTAATAAGATGATCCTTAAATCTGATTCCTCAAATGACTTTCATCATTCAAGAAACTCTTATGTTCAACACAATCACTGCATACAGATAGATCATAACTTTATCAGCCTTATCAAACAAACAATTTAATTCCAAACACCATCTTTCGAGTAAACCTGTAATTCTATTAACTGTAAAAGATTTAAGTACAATGTATCTCTACAAAAAAAACTCTACAAAATTCTATCTCTTAGCATTAGGCAAGCCAATCCAATTATCAATTAGCCGACCCTTACAATGTGATACCCATCTGGTATTTATAAATATACAAAAAGTTCAAACCTCACTTCTATTTTAGGCTTTCCACCTTTTTAGGAATTCAGACTCTCTTGGAAACTCAGATCAATTTGATCTTGAGTTCTTACATTAGACTTTTAGTCTTAACTAAAAATAGAAGATAAAATAGAAGAGGAAGTCATGTGCTTAAAAAAGTTATTAGTGTTGTATGCATGCAACATGCAAAGAAGGAGAACATCATGCATGCAATATTTTTATGCATGTGAAGCCGGATCCGCCATGAACTCATCATAACTGGTGAAGACTTGTTGTAGCATATCCATATCTAGCCCATCAATCCATTCATCCTCAAATTTGATCCGATCCAACTCAACTGCAGCAAACTCTTTCATACTTTTAACCTTGATCACTTCTCTCCCTATAGATTTTATTTCTTCTTTGACTTCTACAAGCTGATCTATCACCAAGTCTCCTCCATCATCTTTCTCCAACATGATTCCTTGGAATATTTCAAAGGCATGCCATCTTTTGTCATTACATTCACATCTACAATTATGGCCATGACCGCTCCCAACTCTTCCAACTACTTCCTGCATCTCATCCTTATGCTTGCTCAAAAATCCAGTTCTAAACTTGAGTATGCAAGAAGTCTTCTCTACAAAGTCTTTGTTATCATCTTCAAGTATAGATTGTTCTAGAAGAGTAGTTAGAGGCAATGTATTTATCTTTTCTAACTTTTCACTATACTCCTTATGCTCTTCTTCTTGTTTTTCTGATGCCTCAATGTATTGATGCATCTCTTTTATTACTCCCTCTGCTTCTTTGTAGGCCTCAAATCCTTTTGTTAAAACATCACCTACCTCATGGTTCAATTTGTCTATCCATTTATCTACCATCTCCGCCTTACCTCTAACTTGCACCAAATCATCTACCTCCTTTTTGCTTAACAAAACAGGAGTCTCAATGGCCGCAACTTGTTGTGACCTTGGAGAGGAGACACTCTTCAAGAATGAATGTAACTGATCCAATTGAGCCTTAAGCTCACCTTTCTTTTGTTTGTCCTTCATCATTCTTGATTTAGTTGTTGAAGCCACCACATCAATCAGATTCATTTGTTGATTTCTAGTGGGTCTTCCCAAATTAACCGTACTCAATTGATAGTCCGTTAGCTGCATATCCCCTACCTCCTTTTCAGTCATAGGCATGGCACATTCAGCAACTATCTCCCCTTTATCTGTGAGTCTAGTAGAATTTAAGACTTTAGCCTTCTTTTTAGGCCTTTCTTGTTCAATTCCCTTCATCATGTCCTCCCAATTAAGAGGTTGAGGAGGTGTTCTAGCTCTCTTCTGCAGGTCTAACTTCAACCTTATACGAGCACTAGGAGCATTCATCATCATGGAAGAGGAAGGAACAATTGTAGAGGATGGCTAAACATTTACCTCAGGTTAAGAATCAACCTTTGCTTTTTCTTGTTGCTCCTACAGCACATGCATCTGCACCAACTTCTCAGCCTCTTCTCTATCTCTTTGTTCTTGCACTTTCTTGTCTTCTTCTTCTTTTCTCAATCTCTCTTCTTCCATCTAATCCTTCTCTAATTTCTCTTTTTCTAAGGCCTCTCTTTCCAACTGTTCTACCTCCAAAGCCTTAAATTTTGTAGCTTCGGCATCTTCTTCCTTTTGCTTCCTAATTAGCTCTTCGGCCTCTTTTTCTTTCCTTAGAGCTTCAACTTCTTGGTCTTTCTACCGAGCTTCCTCTGCAAGCTTCAATCTAGCAACCAGGGCTTCCTTTTCCCTTCGATTTCTTGCTTTCTCTTCCTCAAGATCATGGATTTTCTGTATCAATTCCAATTTGTCATTTTCTGCTTTAACCTTGAGCTCATGCTCTCATTGCCTCATTTGCTCCTCTATTTTATCAGTTGTTGTCCTTGTTTCAATTTGTTTTGCCTTTAATTGCTACTGGTGAAGTAGAGCATTAGCCTGTAACTTTGCCTCCATTTCCTTTTGCTTCTCTGCTGTAGCCCTTGCATCAGACTCTCTTGTAGCATCTTCAAATAGTTTCCATTGCTCTTCTTGTGTCAGAATCTGCTCAATAGTATGCCCTAGAGGCATTTTTTTTGCAGGTCCTTCTCTGAAAGAGTTTCATCCGAGTCTATCTCAATTTCTACCAATTCTTCCTCCACTTATTTTCCTTTATCAGTTTCAGCCATGGCATAAAGTACTCCTTCTTGAACCTCTTTACTTTTCTTTCTTGTGAGTGGGGCTTGTGTGGATGACTCACCCAATGCAGGTGTAGAAACAACAGATTCAATTGGAACATCTCCCTCTGGTGCCTCTTCTTCTTCATCGACTACCTCAAGCTCTATTTCTTCAACATCTAGAGGAAAGAATTCCAATGGCTCTTTGGGAGGTGTCTTTCTTTTAATCTTGTTATACCCTTTACCTTTCTTAATGACTAGTTCTTGAGGAGCTCGAGTTTTCATCATCAACCATTGCACACTTCTATCCAAAACAGCTCTTCCAATTTTCTTAATATCAATTGTTTCTTCCTCATTCCAGTCTATTGGATCTAAGTTTTTGGTGCCAATGTTCAAAGCTTCATATTAGGGATCTAATACAATTCCATCATCCACCAAAGTGTCAGGAATATTTTCTTTAATACCAAGCTCTGACATGAGTGAGACTGATAATCTCTCATAATTCTTCTTCCTCAAGTCATAATCATCCTGCCTATCACACCAAAAGTCTTCTAACAAATTAAAGTGTCTAGTGAACACTGAAGGTAATAAAGCATGCATTTTCTCCCTTGGATCAAAATACTTACGAGCTATATACAATCCCAATTTCAATTGTATCAACTCATTACAAAACACCTTTGCTCCCTTCAAATGTTGACAATTATATTCACCCAGTGTCATGGGAAATTTATGGCATCCTGTCTTGTGCTTGATTCCAAACCTAGCATTAACTCCAATGGCCTGATACACAAACTCCATAAGCACTATTCTATTACTGCAACATCTTGGAAGCAAATGGGGATGACCTTCAAAACCAAATAATCTGAAGTATGTAAATTTGGGGTATTGGATATACCAACTTCCCCATTCAGCAATAAAAGCCATAGCTTCTTGAATTAACCTGTATCCTGCATCTCCACTCAATTGATTGATGATCACATATAAAAATGCATCATTGACTCTTCTGAAATGAGTCTCAACAACTTGAAGAGATAATTGATCATAGTGCTCCCATACCTTCTTTTGTCCATCCAAGGCTCCCATTATACCTACTCTGTTTAATCCTGGGAAAATCTCCAATCTTGCTACAGCATAAACCACATAAGAAGTCATGAAGAAAGATTTAGTCTGTCTGACCCTTGTGAGCTGATTCTGTATGGCATCAAAAAAAATCATTGACCAATCAAATTGGTAATCACCCTGAAAGATTACGTGAATAAAATAAAACATCCATTCCTTGAAGTGGAAGGCATCCCTCTTCCCAAACACTATGGACAACATTAATATCAAATCAGATATCTCCTTCTTGAAATCTGCACTCTTTGGCTGGTCTGCAAGCTTGCTTAAAGATTTCTTCTCTGTGCTTAACCACTTTTTGTTTAAGTGAGACTTATTGGAGTCTTTATGCTTGCTATATTTCTCCAATGCCTCCGCTTCAGTTAGCTGCACCAAGTTCTTGGGATCAGGAACATTAAATATGCTTTGGAACATTTATGGAGTAAGATCTATAATCACATTATTTTGTGAATCCATGCATAATCTTGTAGCAGGATTGTAGGTACTGGCCACTGTCAATATCAACTCTAGACACTAGACTACTAAAGGAAACACAGTGATATGTGCAAGACCGGAATCAACAATCCTTTGTGTTCTCCCTATCAAGTTTGCTTGTTCTGCAAAGGTCTCTTCATGTAATTCTTCAAAGCTATACTGGCCCAGATCAGTATCTGTGATATCTGACCAATCTGATTCCACCTTGCTCACTTTCACCATCGGATTCCTATGATCATACCTCAACGTATAAGGCAGCTGTTCTGGTTTCACCTTCTTGATTTTTGGTGCTGTCTTTGATGTTTCGGCCGGTTGATTCCTTCGAGCAGCCTCTCCTGATGTTCCTGACATCTTTCAATTTTCTTGCAAGAAAACCTCTAATTAGATCCTTAGATATCATCATGAAACATGCTTTTAAAACACACCTGTTACACATACATTGGAGTTGGAACTAGACAGAAGCTCAAAACAATCTCTTTTACAACACTGGTGGACTCGGAGCAAAAACCGATATAGAAACTTCACCTAATAACAAATGAGCTTGGAATTGGAGTCGGGGAGATTATTGGAACCGGGATCGAAACAAAAAACAGATTTGGTTTTCTTTGAATTTTCATTCTTTCCATATTCTATTTCCATTCCGCCTCCGCCTCCGATTAGGTTATCATTACTTTGAAGAAAGACTTTCCCATTATACACGGAGCCAGAAACAGGATGAAACATGGAATCGATACCTTTTGTAAAACAAATCTTTCAAGTCCAAGATCGATTCCAATCCCGCCTCTGCTGTGATTGACCATGATCTCCAAAGAAACCTTCTAGAACTTGGAGTCGAAAACAGGATGAAAAATGGAATCGATACCTTTTGTAAAACAAAACTCTTAGGTCCATAATCCATTCCAATCCCGCCTCCGCCTATGTTAATCATGACGTCATCAAATACTTTATTCATTTTCAACACAATCTCATGATTAAGACCTAGGTCGTTATAAAATGGCAAAGGAGCTTTAAAACTCTACCCTCATATGACCGTGGGGAACAATTGCATTTTAGGGCCATTATTTAAATCTTATTAAAGTAATTACAGAGACCAACGAAACCCTAATCTAACAAACCCAATAAAAACTAGGGCATGGGTTTAAACCCTGCCATTCTACCAGACGACGAAACCCTAATTAACTTTAATGTACCCTAACTCGCTATAGTTTCTCTAATCTACTTCACTGTAACTTCTTATCTAACTAACACCATTAAAAACTCTTAATCTAATCTAATCTATTGCAAACCAAAAACAAACACGACGAAATCATGATTAAGACGTGAAAGCGACGGTGCCCTAAAAATAGAAATAAACGACACGAACGTACAAGGCAACAAAAAGACAACCTGACCAACAATATAAAAGACCCATTCAAACCAGCATGCCAAGAATCACGAACTTATAATGAAACGACAACGTGATCGGGCAAACATATATTCAAAACACACAACAACAATCAAACCGAAGAACAACAAAGATAAGAAACCTACCTCAAAAGAAAACAAACCCGCGCCAACCCTCTGAATCGATTTGCCACAATCCCTTCTCTATCTCAATCAATTTGCTCAAAACGAACTTTGCTACTGCTCTTTCGTGTTCTTAGATATTTAACAATAACAATAATGATCGGCTTAACCCTAAATAAAGGTAAATATGTGAATTTCTACCTACACCGACAACCATCATTAATGCATTTAAAGCACAGTAAAGGCGGAGTCGGAACTGAAAGTAAACAAACACTTCACAACAGTGTGACTCAATCAAAAAGTCAACGACAAAAAGTGGCAGGGGCGGAACTAAAATGGAATCGGGATCTTAAATTTATAAAATTTCCAAACCTCATTCCCATTCCGACTCTGCGTCCGACAACTAAAAAAAAAACAAAAACAAATACAAAAAGTTAAATAAAAGACCAACCTAATAAAACAAAACACAAAAACTGAGACAAAACAAAAAATAAAAAAAGTAGCGGAGGCGGGATCGGAATCAATCGTGATTGTGCAAATTTTGATAACAACCATCGCAATTCCCACTCCGGCTCCACTTCCGCTAAAGACCAAAAACAAAGGTAAAGAAGAGACTATCGGGATAGAACCAAAAACAAGCCTCAAAAGAACTTTCAGAACCCGATTCAGTTCCGGTTCCGATTCCGACAGAGAAACTAAAGAAACACAAAGTATTGGCAAAACTAGACTCCAAACTTTGTTTCAAAAACAACTAAGTACAAAAATAACAAAGGGGGACCCATTTTGACCAAGGCAAAAGATGGGGTGGTTATGCAAGGCATAACAATTGGTTTGAAATGTTTTTTCATAGAATCCCTAGACCAATTGCAGTTAGATTTTTTCTTGAGTGGCCAAACTAGACACCATAAGAATTTTATTAGTAGTAGTAGCTTAAAAAATGAAAAGTCTATCTAATGGATGTCAAATTTAATTTTTCTAATGAATTTCTAGAAGAAGAATTATATGTGTAATAGCCACTAGGGTATAAAAAATTGACTCAAGAATGAAAATTATAAATTGAGGAAAGCCTTGTATAGACTCAAGAAAGCTCCAAGAGCTTGGTACAACATGATTGATTATTATTTTGTAAAGAATAAATTCATCAAAATAATAAGTGTTCAATAACCCTGCACATCAAAATTAATGAACACGATCATGTTAAAATTGAATATTTATGTGTAAATGATTTTCTATTTACATGGTATTTTCCAACTAACTAATTCAAATTAGCAATGAAAAAGTAAATTGAAATGAATGGTTTGGGTTAATAAAGATTATTGGTATGAAAGTAAGTTAATTAGATGATAATTTTTAATATAGTAATTAAAATATTTCAATGATATTTGAAGATATTTAGAATGATAAATCACTAGCCAACAATAACACCAATTGCTATAGGACTAAAATTGAGCAAAGACAATAAGGGATTCAATGTGGATCCAAGATTGTACAAAATAAATGTTGGTAGGTTGATGTACTTGATGGCCACAAGGTTTAATATCATGCATGGAGTACAAGCCTAATTTCAAGGTTTGTGGAGTCACCAAAGGATTTTCATTAGCAAGCTAGGAAAATAATATTAAGATATGTTAGTGGAACAAAATAGGATGAAATTTTATATACAAAATCAAATGATTTCAAGTTGATCGGTTGCATACATAGTGATTTTTTATAGAAATATTGATAATATAAATAACATGCCCAATTGTATTTTTTATTTTGGATTAGGTGACATTTCACAGTCTTCTAAGAAGCAACCCATAGTCACTCTTTTGTCATTAAAATTAAAATATATTAAATCTATATCAATATCATGTCAAGTAGTGTGGATGAGAATAATCTTGTTAGAGTTGAAGAATGACCAAGAGGAAGTGATAAATATCTTTTGTGATAATAGCTCAACTATAGAATTGTCTAGGAATAATGTTTTCACAAAATAATCAAGCACATTGATACCAAATATCATTTCATGAACCAAATAGTCAACAATGGTGAAATATAATTAGAATTTTATAAATCAAAAGATCAATATGTTTATATCTTCATGAATTAAAGAATGATTTTGAGAGATGGAGATAATTTGAGTATAATCAATGTGGGAATCAAGCTTAAGGGGGAGTGTTGGCTATAACTTACTGTCCATACAAACTCTCCACCTATATTGTCACTTCATGAACCAAACTATATGAATTTGTGTAATCCATATACATATTTTTTAATCAAATATTCATTGGATCAATAATTATAAAACCCATCTTTACATATTTATTTTTGACATCGTAAGGTTTGAGAATGAAAGGAAACAATAAATTAGTTGTAGATTTGATTCTTCCTTGTATGTAATGGTAGAGATAATGGTATGATGAATAAATAGAAATAATAAAATAAGTTAGATTTCTCTAGACCTCCTACTATATATTTATAAGACATTTTGTAGATATCAAAGGAGATACATATATACAAACACATAGAAAAGGATTTGTATGTAGAAACAACATGTGAATATGAAGAAGAATTAATAGAAGTGGCATCAACCTTTATAATCTCTTTTGTATGTTTTTTTTCTCTATTTTAATTGTACATTATGAGTCTCAAGTAGCCATTTTATTTTATAAAAAATCCAACTTATTAAATAGGGGAAAAAATAGAACATTTGGGGAAAATAGGGTAGTTCAAAACTAGAGCAAAATACAGGAACACATGCAATTTTTTCTTACTATCATTCTATTGGGCTAACACTATACCGCTTAAGTTATATGGTTATCCATTAAAATGGGTAAATAACTTGTGATGACGTTACATGTTAGGTGGGCATGGAAATCCTTAGCAAACAATGAATGCCTTTGTGAATGGATTTACCCTAATCTTTGAGAAGATTTTAGACCTTTTCACATTGGACTCCATCTTGAATCATGTTTTAGGCATGAAGGGTGTTTTTAGGTGTGAGGGGGAGTTAGAGACAAAGAAGTTTTGGATTCTAGTTTTTGTAACTTCAAGTCCAAAACCTCAAGGTAAAGATTAAGCAACCAATGATAAAATTTTAAATTGGAATTAGGGAAATTTGAATGTTTTAATTTAATATGGGGGATTAATTACCACTTGTCCAGTAGAGCTTAGCCATGGGTGTGTGATGAATTATTTGAGAGAAGATTGGTGTAGAACTGGTTAAAAAAGACAAGTGCAAAAAGAACTAGATAAATTAAATTTACCCTAAGATTTAATTAAAAACTGTAGTTGCATTTTAGTGTAAATTTTATGATTAGTAGTGGAGGTGTAATACACTTTTCAAACAAAGTCTCTCAAGGTGTTTATCAACATTGCTAATCTAATTGTTATAGGTTTAGATATTAAGGTGAAGTTCTATTTTGTAGATACAAAAGACATATTAGACCATTTTCATGGATATCAATTTAATTTTATGGTGTATTTTTTATCCAAATCGCCCTATAGCATTGAACACTGAATTTATTGGTTCAAAGCAAACACATATGGGGGTTTTGACATGTTGACAAATCATTTTATTCCCTTTTTCATAATTGCATTAAATCTAAAACTAAATACATTAATTTAGTTTGTTTAAATTTAGTACTTTTATTTATCACATTTATTTGTTAGTTATTAATATTTTTTTTAAGAAAATATCAAACATGAAGTCACACCCCAAAGTCAAATTGAAAGAAAAAACAAAAATATATCCCCCCAAAAAGAAAGCCAAAAAATCAAAATCTAGTGGCCTACAAGAAAAACAACCATCAAATTATTAAATTAAAATAAGAAACTAAAAACACTACCATTAAACAGCAAAAACAATACCAATATTAAAAAAGAATTCATGTCCATAGAAATTAATGCAACAATTACCTTAATTATTAATCGTTAACTCTTCATCTTATATTAAATGTATTTATCATTACACTTTAATTAATCTACACATAAAATAATTGTAAAATTTTATTTTCTCCACACTAGGAACAATAAAATAGGCATAAGCTAAGGTTATTAACAGAACAATTAATTACAGTGGTTTTTTAATGGTAAATTCTAAGTGATTCCAATCTTTTCACATTTCAAAATCAATCAATAATGTTAGTGGTTTTCATATCCCATGCATTTAATTGGTTGCAAATAATTGTTGAAGAACCATTGTTGAAGAGAAACAAATGCAAATTTGTTCCTACAGTTAACGTTGGATAAACTCTACATGTTATGCAACTTTTCCCCCCTTCTGCGAAGCTCTCCACAATCGAATGATCAACCTGTCCATCACAACTTCTATCTATTCAGTACATTAAAAAAATTCCCTATGTATTCCATTTCTTGACCTAATTGAAAAATTCAGAACCCACCAGTACTCGCAATGAAACAATCTTGTTTGGGTTATTTAGAGGAACAAAGGATCCATAAGTTGTTTTATCCAAATCTTCTTGAGTTGATGATCTGCAGGAAAAAAACTTTAATATGAATCCTCCATATTATAACTTCCACACAATAGTATGCCCTAACAGTCATACAATTTATGGTGACATTACCTGCTCTGATCGCTGCACATTAGTAGCTTCAACTTGTTCTGATGTGAAACAATGTGATAAAACACAGCAGTGTATTGAGTGAGATCATTGGAAGCCAAGACAAGCAGCCCAAATGGCCCCACAACACCTTTGTGAGATGCTCCAATATTGCTACACAACTGTTGAGCAGTGGCATTTGCATCCATCTCTTCAAACTCTGTAATGCTCATTCTCTGAAGATCGAATGAAACCTCCACATCCACCTGATAGTACCTTCCATAATAAATAATCAACCTAAAAGATTGCTTAAAAAATTTGTAAGGATAAAAATAGTATGTAGGATCTGTTGTTTCATAGACTATCTTTGAACGTTTAAAGTTTTCAATATTAATTTTGAAAAGACATTTAAATTATAGATAAGAAAAATCATTGTCTCATTTAAAATCTAAAAATGATATTCTAAATTTTTATACTTAAATTTGAGATTTAATGTTTGTATGTGGTCAGAGCCTTTGTAATTGGGAGTGTTTAATGATAAAACTGTATTTTAAATTTTTGTACTTAATCTCAAATTTAATATTTGTATGTGATCAGGACCTTTGTAATTGAGAGTGTTTAACCTTAGAACCTGTTTATGGTGGAGGCCACCTCAACACAAAAAGTTTACTCTGTTTAAACGATCTTTCATTCAAATACCCAAAGTCAAATGTATGTCAGAGAAAGTGAAGCAGAGATTTAGCCTGCCTGAGTCTATTGGGGTCATTGTTAAATAGAGTAGAACTTAAATTACCTTCACCCAGAAAAACTGTGTAATTATTTGTTCATTCAGCCCAACAGTGGCTGATCCCTGGTCAAAGTTAAAAATAAACCACTCTTAAGGAATGATTCTTGCCCAGAAACATTAAGATTATGGCAAGGAGCATGAGCATTTTCTACTGGAACTTACTGAAAATCTTAGAAGAAAAGATTTTTCATCCATAGATGATTTAGATATCAAAGTAAAATTAAAATTCTAATATAAGATTAAAAGATTTTATTTTATATATAGATATGAGATTGGTGAGTCTCAATACTAATCATATCAATTGATAAACTGAAAATATAAAAAGATATCTTAATTTATTTTAGATAAATTTATGTAAAAGATGTCAAAAAAATATCATTTTCAAAATGCTTATTTCATTTATCACAAATCCAATCAAACATAAATACCTCCAGAATAATATCTCTCTACACCTTCTACATAAATTTATCTAAGATAAATATACTAATAACTTCCACAGTTAATATAAGATCTAACCAAGAACATAAACTATTTTTTTATCTCACTGAAAATAGGTCCATAACTATCCTACAATCAATATTATCACCTAGAAACTTTCTTCATGACTTCAATGTTTAGAAACTTTCTTCATGACTTCAAAGTTCAGATGAAAGCAACAGTCTAAGAAAAACAATACCTGTGCACCTGTTACCCCATTAATTTCTACAAACGCCCCATTTTTGAGAATAGTATTATTCCTAACTGTCTTTTTCCCGCGAAGAGATTCCACTTCTTCAACAGGCCACTGCATCAGGTTCATTTTTGTGCTACTATCCAGCCAGATGGTCTTTGGAATCCCCTAAACTCAACATGAACAGAGCAAAATGAAGTCTAAACTATCTTCAAACAATAAATTTTAATATTAAATTATAATCAAGATTGTCTTGTAACCTTTTTACTGGAGAGGCCAAACATTTATTAAAGCTATACATTGGGACAAGCTACTTCCAAAAACTCAAATAAAAGTAGTGTTCATTGTTCAATCAATGTATGTGGGCAGTACCTGCAAACCAGCCCACCCTTTAATAATGTCATCTGATTGGCTATCGGATTCAGTGATCCATCCCCATAGAACCCTTCTGTTCTTACTCGCATCATAGAAACTCTTAGATGCATAGAACTTGCCATAGTCATACCTTAAATCCAGTTCATCATCCTGGCCTCCCTTATCCGGAACAAATATATCTTCATCCACCAAATAGCTCCCCACAGTATAGTAATCATATCCTCTTGCTCCCAAGCTTGCTTTCATAACATGCTTCACAGAAGATCCAACAAAGCTAGTATCCAAACCATGCTTTCCCGAAATAGGAACTGGATAAAAATCAGGGCATTCCCACATTCCTGAATACTCAGAGAAATGCAGAGGATGTTTGACCTTCTCCCACTTGATAAAATCAGTACTCTTGTACAGAAGGGCCATTCCCCTGTTTGTTCCCTCCAATGCACCAACAACAATTCTCCACTTCATATCCACAGATTCAAACCATCCGGTTGTTGGGTCCCTGAAATTTTGCCCATCCATGCCTTTGTCCGGAACTATAATAGGATTTTCAGGGATTTTAACCCATTCTCTCAACAGAGGATCTGACAAATTTTTAGGAACTGCCATGTTCTGTACCTGTTGGGAGGTGTTGGTATTTCCTGTGTAAAGAATAACAGGCCTCCCACCTTGAAGAAAAGTGGCCGAGCCAGACCAACAGCCTCCTATATCATACCATTCGCTGGGCACAATTGCTGCATCCAAAGACCTCCAGTGCAGCAGATCCTGTGACACAGAATGTCCCCACACAATGTTACCCCATATGGGTTCCTCTGGATTGTATTGGTAGAATAAATGGTAATAGCCTTTGTAAAACATGGGTCCTGTATTAAAACATATCATTCCCTGTGAAAAAAGTATCCCTCCAATTTGAATGTACAAATTATGAATTATTAAAGCAAACATTATGAATTATCTGTATTGGAAACTCACCATTTGGATCTGTTCATCGTTTCCGAAGGCACGTTCCATATCGAAAAAGAGAATCCAAAACACAATCTATCAGACCAGCACAATCATTTGGCAATCTTAAGAGCAGAAATCAAATATTCTTTAAAATAAACGAACCGTTTATCCAGTTTTTGTGAGGCTGAAAATGATATGCAGTGCGATCCTGTTGGTCAACGTTTGTATTGAGGGTATCCAAATTGTGCACTATCCTTAAAGGTGATTTGAAATCACAAATATTTAGGCATAGCCAACTGAAGCTTATTGCATAAGCTGCAGCGGCTTTGAGATTCAAAAACCCCATCGCTAAAAGAAAAGGGGGAAAAAATCATCTCAAATCTTGCTCAGCACAGGGTTCAGACACCATAAGGAATTCTATGAATTGTTTTCTATTATTTATTTAAGAATTATTTTATTTTATTATTTTGTTTATTTTTATTTATAAAGAATTTTATTAATTTATCAGAATTTTCAATAAATTTTGAAGTTGAATGTATGAAAGTTTTTAACATCAATGAATCAGATCAAACTTCATAATTATTCATAATTAAAAAAATAAAAAAAATTTAACAGCTATTTATGCATTTCATATATTACATATTCCCAATATCCAACTATTTTATATCATTGTAGAACTCTTTTCAATATAAATTTTTAATTTAAAAAGTTATTATTATTATTTTTAATATATATTTCATAAATATTTATAATGCCCTATTTTCATATATATTTTTAATATCTCTCCACTATTTGAGCTGAAAAATAATATTTTTCCCGAAACCAAGGTTTCCCATGTTCACAGGTTTTAAAATTTAAATAAATATCTTTAATACAAATAATGTCAACTCTTTTCAAAGCAACATAAGGTAAAAACGCATAGAGAATATTGTATTATCATGTTTTAATTAATATAAAAAGTAAAAAAAATCTATGGTTTGGAGATTCACATGGTCAAAGGAAAACAAGTCCTACAATTATAGATATCATCAATTTGCGTTCCAAAGATGCTCGCAAATAAAAAAACATTATTCATAGTGAGTCCAAGGTCTAAATAATATTAACTATCAAAGGAATATATGAAAACTAGTTATCATCTAGATAATATAACTAGTATATGTATTTTAAATTTAATCTATATAAATTACATTGAAATATATCGAGACATTTAATTTTCATCATTCAACTTTAATATAGATATTAAATTGAAAAAATAAACGCTTCGATATATCTTGCCGTAATTTATATAGATTAAATTTAAGATATATATGCTAGTAGCAGTGGCGACACAACACATAACATGAATTAATATAAAACTAGCACTTGCACTCGGGGGAGGTGTAAGGAATATGTGGATAGTATTATATAGTTACTTGAAATTTTTGGCCTGCTTCTCCCATTAGTGTTCAAATATGTTTGAAGGGATTATTGAGCCAGTTGGGTAAACAATTTCTTGTAATTCTCCAAAAGATCCATTGACAAGGCCTGTTTGAATCCACAAGTTTGTTGTTAACATGACTGGTTTGCAAAGTAACGATTGTTAATTTGAAGGGAACTGTGCAGAAAATTTCATGATAACCATTGCATTTACATGAAGTCAAAGATATAAAATTTGATTTATACTACAATCAATTTCACCCCAGCTTTGTTTATGTGATGCAAAAATTATACAGAATTAGATCCAAAATTTTACAGAATTAGATCCAGGCCAGAAGTAGTTCAATTCTTTAGAAAAGTTCCTTGTTCATCTTCAGTAATTTCCTTGTTGGATTGTCTGAACATCTCCATTTTGAACATAGTCACAACCGACAGTATTCCATTTTCATGAAGCTCTTTCACACATTCAATGAAGCATGTATTCTCTACATGTGTATCAGATATAGTATTTATATGTTCTTCCTCTGCTACAAGTGGAAAGTTCAGTGTTGCTTATGAAGGACGTGAGGCTCGGGATTGTTGTAACAAACAGTGCAGTGGACAAAAGAAGTGGGGAAACGTACATGAAGACATTGAAGACTTGGGGTATAAAGAGAGAAAGACCTGTAAAACACAAAGTAGTAGAAGCCATAACATAACTTCTATACCCAAAAAACCTTTGTGCAAAGCAAGCTGCCATTTCTGAAAGATTTATGAGAGTTGCAGTTAAAACTACCAACAAAATAATCTGTAATATGGTTGCTTCTAATTAGCATTGGGCAACTCAAATGTTCCTCACATGTAGCATCTTATATGAATCTTTTCACATGATCTACAAGGTGAGAAACTTTGAACAGACATAACCCCAATAACCCACCAATTCCACCTCAACTCTGTATATGTGATGCAAAAATTATACAGAATGAGATCCAAAATTATACAAAATCATATCCAAGCCAGAAGTAGTTCAATTCTTCAGAAAATTGCCATGTTCATCTTTAGTAATTTCCTTGTTGGATTGTTTAAACATCTCCATTTTGAACATAGTCTCAAGCAGCAACATTCCATTTTAATTAAGCTCTTTCACACATTCAATGAAGCATGTATTCTCTACATGTGTATCAGATATAGTATTTATATGTTCTTCCTCTACTGCAAGTGGATCTGCCATGAGTGTTCAAATATGTTTGAAGGGATTATTGACCCTTTCTCCGCAGAAGATTTTAATGAAATTTGTACACTTGCAGTTAGTCTGTATCTGTTGTATGGTCACCTTAATTATTCTTATTCAGAAGACACATTTACAGTGTAACTTTCTTGTAGCCTAATTTTACCCTTCTTGGTGTTAGGGCCAATAGAAACGCAAAATACAAAACTCTGACAATATGCGATTTTAATTTGTAACTTAGTCCTCTAATCATTTTGCTTCACTGTTAAGATTGTTTCATGAGGACCATATAACTATGAATTTATGAATAGATTCTCCAGATGCCTGTGGAAAATTATATATAACAGATAAGGGGAGCATTTCTCATGACACAAAACTAAAAAATACAAAGCATAAGAAAATTTGTTGGTGCTAAACCCTCTACATTCATGCAAACATGGTCCATCCTTGCTAACTCTCTATAACCTTACTATGTGATAAGATGCACAGGAAAAGAGTAAAATTGTAATCTTGTAAGACCCATAACATCTGTAAAATGCCAAACAGGATCTAGAGTGAAAGAAGAAAATTTGTAAACCCTTCTATTTTTGTTAGAAATGAAATAGAACAAAAAAAAATCTTCAATTATTAAAGTGTTTTTTAATTCTCACATTTACAGATTTTTTACGAAAAAGAATTTATTTCAACACTTCATTGTTTCAACTCCCACGAGTCCAAATGTAACCCAAATGAGAAAAAAATATTTACAATTACATAAAAAATTAATACATTTGTGACATGACAATGAAGCAACATAACTAAAACAAAAAAAATTCCCAATGCATTATATCTTTCTAAGAGTACATATAAGAACAATATATTATGGGTGAAGGTGCATAAGAGTTCCAATCAAGTAACATAAGTATTAGTTGAATCTACCATGTTAGCAACCTGGACCTGCAATTGTGTTGCACTCACTTTAACAGACATTGCATAGTGGAAGAATTGCTCTCTAGACAATGTCCTCACATTTTCAAATAAGCCTCGACAGGAATTGCTCCATCCTATACAACCTTATCCAAAGAATACAAGATATCATCAATATCCCAATCAGCTGTTGTGCTCTCGAGCATTCACTTGGACAAAATATCAGAAGGTTGGCAAACATGTTCAATGAAAAATTTGGAATATTTGCTCTCTTTCTTTTGTAGCCATGTTTCAAGATCATCACTTCATGCAAGTATGTATTGCACCTACTGCTCACCCTGTATACTAACAAGTCCTTTCATCTCCATCTCCATAATTTTGGTTAATAAATTCTTTTCCCATCTTAGGAAAAAGGGGAAGGAGGGCATATATAAAAAATTTCTCAGATGATTTAACATTTATAATTTAAGTTTTAATGGTAACTTGTTGATTGGAATATTAGTTCAGCATTAGATTCACCATTGAGATTCAACATCTTTCATCATACTTTTAAGGGAATTGGCACATTCTTATTCATGTCCAGAGTCCAAATCAAGCAATAGGGGAATCTATGAACTGAGTGGGGTACTCCCAAACAACTCTTCACTTATGTATTTCACCATGTAACGACTCAAAAACACCTCCAAACAAGCAAATGTTAGTGTAAATAGTTTCCAATCCATGTAACAATCATATGTTTGCATCAATACATCATCACCAAGCATGGAGAATATGGAAAACCCATCAAAAAACAATGAGACAATGATTGTAACACAAAATATGATCAGAGAGACCCTAAACAGGGGAAATTATCTGGCAGGATAGATATGCACCCTTCATATTCACTCTGTAACAGTCAACAAGTAACAAGAGCTTGATCACCCTGACCTACAAAGCTCATCAACAAGCAACAAGAACTTGAACACCCTGCTGCAATGTGTTAATAGATTTTGTGCATTATTTCCTCCTTGAGTACTTAACAACTCTCTCAAAGGGTAAATAACTATGTCATACCACCTATCTTTTTCATACCTCATACATGATTTCATTAAATTTTATCTTTAGAACTGCTTCATGACTGTGAACTCATAGCTTGTTTATTTTCTCTATGCATTATTATTTTGCCATTGTGCAGGGAAATTGCACTCTTTAATCATTTTTTTCCAAAATGTCTACTATCTTTGTATTTAGGCCACAAATCATCCCACTATCATGGCTCAATTTCTAAGGAAATGATCTCTCTATGTTTTTATCAAAACATAGTTTCTTGTTAATATTGCCTTCTTCAACTATAATTATTGAAACACCAAAAACAAGGGTTTCGTAGAGATTGAACTAACTTATAACAAGTTGATGAAGTAACATATAAACACAATGCTAATCCTTTGTATAGTGATTTTATTTGACATAAGAATTATGTATGAAAAATAGCCATAGATAAAACTATTGGATGTTGCTAGTATGTGGTTGTCATTGATGTCAACACTATTGGCATTAATGCATTAGAGGTTGTATATGTCGAGGATATTGAGAAAATTGTAATAAAATAAGTTGTAGGTTGTTAGTGGTGAAGTGAAGTTCAGTATGTTGGCTAGCTCATTATGTTGATGATTAGAGGTTGTGGATTAAAGGATTTGTTGTCGAGTATATCTACTTTATCCACATTAAGTTTCAGAGATCCGCATGAAGATTTGATCGAGAAATGAGTATCTGTGTTCTAACAATTTTTCTGTTGCTTCAGTTGGTGTTCTTGAAAGCAGGCCATGTAGTTCTAGTAAGTTTAGTTGCCATGGATGCTTCTTTGGTGATTCATGATGCTTGTGGATGTTTTCTAGAACGTGCTCTATTTGTGTTGTACATCCGCATTGATCATTGTGCTCGCAATTGGTGATTTTCTTTTATGTGTTCATATTTTTCATGTTCATGGTCGATAGGGTGATTGTAGCATATTGTGGACCTTCGAGGAATAATTATTGAATATGTTTCATGTTCAAGGATGTAATTTTGGGTCCTCACTATGTTGTGGCCGACATTGGTTGATTTGCATTGATAATCATTTATGTTTTGGGCTGACAGTTTGTATTCATTTTATATTTTATTGAAGCCGCCATGTAGATGATATTATTATTGGTTGTGGATATATATGAGTGATTGTTTACATCATTTGAGAAGGGCGACATGTGAGATGTGTGAAGTGTGAGTGCTATGTGTGAATAAAGTTCAAATATTTTGAAGGAAGAAGTAAAGTGTGAAGAAGAGTGAGTAGAAGAAAGAGTGTTCATGTGCTTAACCGGAACTGTAATCAGGCATTAGAAGATGTTATATTCTCAGTTCAAAATCTCTCAAATGGATTTAATCTGAATATGACTATAAGACGGTGTGTCTTCCTTTGGGTAGTAAGCCTTTTTGTATTTGAGCAGTGAGCTCTAGGCAGTGTGCTTGAATGCATTCTCTATTTACTATAATTTTAACAGAGTATAAACTTGTGGATTAACCTCCACCGTGGTTTTTCCCCTAACAGGGTTTCCACACAAAAATCTTGGTGTTATGTGTGTTTCTGATGTGGTGATGGTTTTTTCTTTCATGTTTAATTATCAGATTTGAAAATAAGTTTATTAAGTATAATTTATGAGACAATTGATTCACCCCCCCTCTCAGTTGTCTGCCCTTGTGTTGCTAACAATTGGTATCAGAGCAGGTTCCTTGGAAGAATTTTAATAGCTTGAGGTGATCCGGGATGGCGACATATAAGAAGTATAGTCTGAGATTTGATAGAAAAAATTATTCTCTATGGAAGACTTGAATGGAGTGTCATCTGAGATGCATTGGTGAACCTTATTGGAACATTACAAAGAATAGATACATCATCCCACAAAAATGGTCCTTCTACTACAGGTGAGATTAAAGATGTTGAGTACAATATTAGGGCTAAGGAAGCATTGTTGAGTGCTCTGACTGATTCTAAGATGAAAAATGTAATGGATCTAAAGACTGCTTATGAGATCTGGAAAAAGTTGGAAACTTTGTCTGAAGGTGATACTCATGTGAAGATGGCTAAGTTGTAGAGCCTGAAAGGGAAATATGAAACATTGAAGATGGATGAAGATGAGAACATCACTACTTTTATGCAAAGAGTGAATGAACTTGTGTGTAATATTAGATGTGTTGGTGGAACATTGGAAGAATCAGAGATTGTTGCTAAAGTGCTCAGATCCTTTCCTACTGCATACAAACACAAAGTTGTTGCTATTGAGGAGATCTAGACTGTGACAAATGTAACCAAAGACATGTTGATTGGTAAGCTTTCTTCTTTTGAGTTAAGTGAGTTTGGTGATTCTCTTCCTAAGATAGAATTTGCATTCAAAGCTACTACCTCCGAAAAAGATAAGCTAAGATATGATCTAGGAGAAAGTTCCTCTAGAAACTTGTTCAAGTATGAGCAAGAAATGAGAGATATTGAAGAAGAAGAGAGAAAACTAGATGAGCTTGAAGCACTTCTTGTCAAGAGGGTACCCAGAGGAGAAAGTAATTATAAATGGAAATTGCCTCTTAAATTTTTTTCTTGCAATAATATAGGTCATTTTTCCTCAAGGTGTTCAGAAATATTTCCTAAGCCAAGATCTAACAAGCCTAGATTCGAGAGAAAGTGTTATTTTGCTGCTGATGAAGATGTGACAAATAATGAATCTGATAAAGGAAATATAAGTGAGGATGAGTTTGTATTTATTGCTATCAAGGAAAGTAATCTTGTACCTACTAAATCTGCTAGTTGAATGAATGTGGAGAAAGCTCTAGCTACCAGAATTGAAGAAAAGAATGAATGGGTGATTGATAGTGGATGCTCTCATCACATGATAGGTGATAAAAGTAAATTTGCGAGTTTGGAAAAGTATGATGGTGGTGTTGTAAGATTTGGTGATGATAAAGATGGTGTAATATGTGGCAGAGGTTCCATTTCTTTTGATGGTAAGCATAATACTGATGATGTTTTATATGTGGAAGGTTTGAAGCATAATCTTTTAAGTGTTGGACAGATAGTTGACAAGGGATACAATCTTCAATTCAAGGATGGAAAATGTAGAATATTGGGGAGTTCTAGAAATATGATTTCATCAGGTACAAAAATAAAAGTCAATATCTTTCACCTGAGTGCTGCTAGTAAAATTTGTTTGATTGCTCAAGTTGAT